>BQNB010159302.1:4762-14927 GCA_026074375.1 Tanacetum coccineum | reverse complement strand
CAACTTCAGAATTTTGAATGTGGAAAATAAGTGTCATAATGTGCTTTAAATTTGATACAATTATCACCATAATTCCCTGACTGTTTTCGGTGGAAGTACTAATTCCATATGTCCATTCTATAACTTGGATGGGTTATCATTTTCTTGTCCTCTTAATAGGTTATGGCAAGCAAAACAAAGATCTATATTGTTCTAGAGTATGTTGATGGAGGCGAGCTTTTTGATCAAATTGTAAGTATTTGCTGATATTTTTAGTCTTAAGGTCATTCTGAATCAGTAACATGAGCGGTTATGCTAATATATTTTTTGTTTTTTCATAACAAAAGAAAGAGAAATTCGGAAAGACTTTTTGTAGATACTTCAATTATTGATTTCTATGGACTATTTTTCTTTATGAAATTACAGGCGAAACATGGACGACTCAAAGAAGATGAGGCGCGAAGATACTTTCAGCAACTTATTAACGCTGTAGATTACTGTCATAGTAGAGGCGTGTATCACAGAGATCTAAAGGTTCGTCTTAAATGTTCATCATTGTCACTATTCATGTAATCATTACTAATTATATCATTAAGATCATAAATTTTAATCTGTTCGGTTGGAATTTCTATGGGCAAGTATACAAGGTAGGACTAGTAGTATGCTGTTAGTGTTGGGAAGCCCATAATTTTGATTGTGTTTGAGTTTGCTTATTAAAACTTCTAATCTTCATTTCTTGGTAAAATATATACTAAATTAGCAGTATGAAATTGTTTATCCCAAACAGCTTAGTTTAAAAGGCATTTTGAAATTGGTAATCAGTTA
Organism: Tanacetum coccineum; assembly: GCA_026074375.1. Taxonomy (NCBI): domain Eukaryota; kingdom Viridiplantae; phylum Streptophyta; class Magnoliopsida; order Asterales; family Asteraceae; genus Tanacetum; species Tanacetum coccineum. The sequence goes on along the minus strand of BQNB010159302.1, from coordinate 14,123 downwards.
AAACAACCCAAAAAGATGTCGAATATCATCTAAATGCATATTCACAAAAGATTTCATCCTTATTATTAAAGAAACAGTCGAATTTCATCATGTTTTCTTGACTGAACTTATAAGAAACAATAAAATTTCATCCTGTTTTCTACAAACTGAACTTATACTTGTACCCCTCATTTATATTGCAGCCTGAAAATCTGCTCTTGGATTCGTATGGTGTTTTAAAAGTTTCAGACTTCGGATTGTCTCAGCAAGTGGTATGTTACTTACCATGTTTATTTATTATCGCGTACAGTTTTATTTTTCTTACTAAAAATATACTTGAATTCAGGAAAATGGGATGTTACATACAGCCTGTGGGACTCCAAACTATGTCGCTCCAGAGGTAAAAAGGATAGATTTTTAGTCTTTACGGATTTCATCGTGAAGATTTACATACTCATATGAGTGAAATGTTTGTATCAGGTACTCACAGTAAAGGGTTATAATGGTGCCGCGTCTGACATATGGTCATGTGGAGTTATCCTTTTCGTACTTATGGCAGGATACTTACCGTTTGATGAAGCAAACCTCATGAGTTTGTATAAGAGAGTAAGTTCAATACTTATACGCAGATCTACATAATTTGTCCGTCCCTTGATGCATAATGTAACTTGTAAACAAATCCAACTGTTATTCAGATCGAAAAGGCTGACTATAGATGCCCACCATGGTTTTCATCTGGTGCAAAGAAACTGTTAACAAGAATTCTTGATCCGAACCCCCTCACTGTGAGTTCCTTCATTTATGTTTTACATTTTTGAATATCATGAAATACTATTCTTGTGACGGAACTGATAAATAACTGTCACCTCCTTGGTTAATTCAGAGAATAACTATTCCTGAAATCCTGGAAGATAATTGGTTCATGAAAGGGTATAAACCACCTCATTTTGAGCAGGACGAGGATGTGAGCCTTGATGACGTAGATGCTGTCTTCAATGAATCCAAGGTTATCTCTTCACTTTTCGTTCTCTTTTTGATAGTCAGATTTGGTATTCAATGCATTCTTATATTCATATTTATATGTTTTCAGGAACATCTTGTTACAGAAAAGAAAGAAAAACCTGAATCTATGAATGCCTTTGAGCTGATATCGAGATCACATAGTTTCAGTCTAGAAAATATGTTTGAGAAGCAAAAGGTATTTAAAAGTTCCTTTAGTTGTGCCCCGAGAAAAATGCCTGCTTAAAAATAAAAAATATATTATGCAACCAGCGAGCTCAAAAGTAGTACTAATCTGTTCTGATATTACTACATAACAGGGCATTGTAAAGAGGGAAACAAGTTTTGCTTCACTGTGTCCTGCTAACGAAATCATGTCTAAAATCGAGGAAACTGCAAAACCCATGGGTTTCAACGTTCACAAGCGAAATTATAAGGTAAAATATTCATTCGACTAACATGCTAGCATATGGAGTTTACATATTGCAGTCCTATAGTCCTAATATTATTTACATCTTGTCGATACCTACAGATGAAGTTACAAGGTGACAAAACAGGAAGAAAGGGCCACCTTGCCGTGGCTACAGAGGTAATGATCTGATCTATGGGAAAGTTGCTTCATATACGTTTCTGGTGTTTAAGATTTAGTTACCAAATATTTGTTCAGGTTTTTGAAGTGGCCCCATCGCTACATATGGTGGAACTCAGGAAAACTGGTGGCGACACACTGGAATTTCACAACGTAAGTATTAGACTAAACTTTCTCTTAGTCTGTTAGTCTCTAGACATCTACAAGAGGTGTCGAAATTGGCAGGTGACAGAACAAAATTATTATGTTAAATATGACTTAATAACTACATTATTAGTATAAGTTTTGACCCATTTGATAAACATTTGACCTGTTTGACCCAGTTTAGCTCATTTTTAAGTTTTGACCCATTTGACGCGTTAGAAACATCTGTTTGGTCATTTTCTTGCTTTGTGTTTCATTATATGGCAGTTCTACAAAAACTTCTCCTCGGGGTTGAAAGACATAGTTTGGAGCACCGAATCAACCAAAGACGATAACAGCAGGTGAGATTCTGGAACCCATTTCTTGTTTCCTTTTCATAATACTAATCTAGTGTTTTTATTTATTTTTGAGTTAAGTACATTGTTGGTCCTTGTGGTTGTAGCAGATTTCACTTTTAGTCCAAAAGTCAAAAAAGTTTTGCTTTTGGTCCGAAATTCAAGTTTCGTTTCACTTTTGGTCCGAATTTCAAGTTCCGTTTCAAGTTTCGTTTCACTTTTGGTCTGAATTTCAAGTTTCGTTTCACTTTTGGTCTGAATTTCACAGTTGGAAATAGACCGAATGAACCAAAAGTGAAACGAAACTTGAAATACGGACCAGAAGTGAAACTTTTTTGAATTTTGAACCAAAAGTGAAACCTGCTACAACCACAAGGACCAAAAATGTACTTAACTCTTTATTTTTTATTTTTTTTTGTTTAAGAAGAAAAGTGTGAGATGTCAAACATTCCACAACAAGGATCGTTTCCGGTGAAGATATTGGCAATCTTGACATCTATTGGGAGGCACCTTAATATTTCCGGTATAACTGTCTAAAGGTTATAGAAGCCGCAATCTTTCTCGTGCTGTAACTTTGTTAGAAGTTATATGATTAAATCGCAATCTTTTTTGTGCTCTAACTTTGTTATGCACCATGGAAAGGAACAAATTAACAATGCCCAATATATATATATATATTGTAAGTTAACTTCTTAGCGATGAAATCTTACCTCGATGAATTCGTATATTTATTCTATACCTAACTTGTTAGTACTTTCTACTCGATAGCTTTAACATCAATATAATAGATAGATCGGGTGATGCTTCATCAGTCATAAAAGCATCACTAAAAATAGCAGACCTTTGTATTGATTATACATTATAGGACGTTTTTTTTTCAAAAGTTCAACCTCGAGTACATGAGTTAATGGGCTTGTTCTGTGATTGTGAACCTTTATTACCAATTCCTGCATAATAACTAGGATGGCAAAAAAAAACCGAATTCATCGGGGAAACCTGAAACCCGAAATTTTTGGAACGGGGCGAGGCATGTTTATTGGGTTACGGGGCGAGTTTCAAGGCATTAACGGGGATTTTTATCGGGTTCGGGGCGGGGACGAGGCACAACTTCCCTAACCCGCCCCGCCCCGAAACAATATATATACATATAGATCTATTATATTCATATATTGTTATGTTAGTATTTACTTAATAAAAACCAAGATTATCAATTTTTTGTAATTTTGTATCTTTGCAATATTGCAAGTTGTGATTATAAAAAACTTCTTTTGTGTAATGTTTTTTAAAAGAAGTTTTGATTATTTTAACGTGATTATCATTATTTATGTTTAATTTGTTAAAAATTTATAAATGCTACTAATTAATAATATATCATTAGTGGGTTATTGATTCTTCATATTATTGCATGTAATCACATTTGTAAAAATATGACGTAAAATTAATAATAAACGAAGAACAGAGTGTATTTGTGGAGTTTTGCACTCGTAAAGACAACCCGATAAGATCCCCAACGGGGATTAAAGTGGGATTTGGGGAGCATCTCGCCCCGATAAGATCTCCATTGGGAATCGGGACGGGTTTAAGACGTGGTTTGCTAATCGGGTTTGAGGATGCGAGATGACCGCCCCACCCTAAACGCGCCTCATTGTCATTCATAATAATAACTCCCTTACTTAATTGTGTCTCATTTTTTCATCATTTATCTGTTAAAATTATACGACATGACACATTAGCGTTATATATGATCATATTTGGAGTTGTAAAAGTTAATTGTCTATACCATGAAATAAAACCATTTAAACTAATAAACCCTAGTCAATGAATATTGAACAATTTTGTTTGCCCGCGCTACGCTGCGGGGCGTTTGGCGGGCGGTGGTCGGGGTTGATAAGCATGAAGGAAAAGTTAATACTGGTAATTATGACCGCATTCGTAATCGTTTTGAAACAAAAGTTGTACACGAAAGTTTAGGACGGGCTACTATTGTTAAAGTTACATATATACTACATATGAAAGAAACATCAAAAGCAGGTGGTTTCTTTTTTTTCTCCTGGAAGTCTTCACCTGCAGTTGCTTCCATTCACTATTTTCCTCCTGGAAGTCTTTACCTGCAGCTGCTTCCATTTGGTACAAAATGTGTCTTCACCTGCAGCTGCTTCCATTTGGTACAAAAGGTGGTTTTGCTGGGAATCTACATCTGCGTCTGGTACAAAAGGTGATTGTGCTGGGAATTCTGAAATGCGGCTGTCATGAAAGATATCAAAAAATATGTGTGTTAGATTGTTTTTATCAATGAACTTGTCTAAATTGTGTATAAAAGCTGTGTGCCTGGACAGTGGAGTAACAAAGATATAAAAATATGTGTTACATTGTTTTTATGAATCAACTATTAAAGCAGGTTATTATTTTTCTTGGTTAAGTGTTTAAACTGTTTATAAAAGTTGCTTGGCAAGATTTTTTGGCAAGATTTTTGGCTATTGAAAACAAAGTGTAGTGATGCTGGTGGGTTTTGTGTCAGGCATGTGATTTTTTTTGGTTGCTTTTGCTTTTGGTATGAGTGGATTTGGTAATGGCATAGAGATTATATGTGCATATGTAAAGATAAGCTAGTGTATGAGTGGAAACATAGTGTAGTGGAGTCTGTTGTAACATAAGCAGTGCCAGCATGTGATCTTTTTTTGGGTGCTTTTGCTTTTGGTATCGGTGTGTTTCTAGTGGAGTCTGCTGTGATTTGATCACACTTGCTGCGGTTCTTTGTATTTGGGTTGGTTAACTGTTATTGTTTGTCTGTTTTGACATTTGGCGTTTAATAATATAAGCAGTGGCGTTATTATTTTGTTTCTATCTACTGTTATGCTGTTTAACAACATAAGTAGTGGCGTTTAATAGCATAATTATGTTGACATGTGGTAGCATCTTAGCGATACGTGCTCTTGTTGTTTTGTTTTTATGGACCGTTATGATTTTGAGTTTTTCTTCTGGTTTTGTTTATTTAAGGGCTGCACATTGCATAAGCAGTGTATCAATGGTTAAAATAAGAGGGAGAGAATGGAATGGTTACCAAAGTGCGAGGATTTAGAGAGGGTTATTGGTGGGCGTAATTGGTTGGACATGATGATTGTCAATTTTGATGAGTATGCGTATGAACAGCGGGAGTTTACTCGTCGACTGAATGGTTTGATTGGCGAGATGAATGAAGCATGTGCAGATAGGATAGCTTTCGTTCGGGAGCTTCGGAGTGTGGCGGGTGAGTCTGTGCCTGCGAAGACTACTGTGTTTTTAGAAGAGATGATGAACAAAGAGGGTAGTAGAGAGTGGCAGTTGGCTGATTTAGTAAGGGAAGGTAGAGAAAGGGTTCGTGAAATTGAGTTCTTTATGGGGAAGTTGACGCATGATGCCAGGGGTTGAGACATGAGCCATGATGCATGTTCTTAGAAGTGTTCATGATTGTGTAGTTTGTGTATTGTTTGTTGAATAAGTGCAATGTCGCTTGTGTGTATGTTTGTTGCAGTTGGGTTTATGCATGTTATGTTGTTCTTAAAAAAATAATTTGTAATCCGTGTGTGTATTATGTTAAGTTGAGTAATAAAAGGTGAAAAATATGTTTCTGTTTGATGATGCAATCCCTTTTTTTTATTTGTTTGTTGGTTTTATATGCTGCATACAGTTATAGAGGGATAAGTTTTTTATACATAGTGGTCTTTTGTGTGAACATCAAATTTTAAAGTAGGTGGTGACAAAGGTGCAATAGTGAAAGCTTGTGGATATTTTGTTAGGATGTGTATTTTGGAGGGAGGTTGTGGATAAAGAGGGGTGAGTTGTGGCCTATTTAAGTGGTGGTCAGGAGCTTTGTTTTGCATTGCAAGTTTAAATAACATAGCCAATGGCAGCTTTACCAATATGTGATGAGCTTCGTCGTAGTGTTAATTCGCCAGATTGGGAGCCCAGTTTATCTACTACTGCGAGAGAGCCAAGCTTGATGATATCAGGTTGGCAAGGCAGATTAATGCACTGTGCGATACTTTGACAAATGTTATTGACGGAAGATGGGCCTTTGTTGGGGAATTGGAGATGTTGGCCTATAAGTTTTTGCCATGAAAGATGGCGGAGTTTATGAAAGAGATGCAGGACAAAGATATTCCGAATCTGATAAAGTTGCAGATACTTGGAAGGGAGTTTGAGTTGAGGGCTCGTGAGAAGGATCTTTTCATTGAGAAGCTCAAGGGTAACATGAACTACTGAAGCTGTTGCTAGAGCCGTTTGTTAGTGAGTATGTTGAGTGTCGCTTAAATAAAAGCGTGCTATGTGTGCGCGTGCAAGTCAAGTGTCTGTTTAATTATGTAGCATTATGTCTGTGTTTGTTTTGTTGTTGTGCTCTCTTTTAACGGGTGGTGTTTGTATGATAGTTTATTTAATGTAAGTGTGTTTCTCTTTGGATTTGTGTACAATGATTAATGTGTGTGTGCATTGTGATGTTGTAGTGTAAGTGTGTTGTAGTCTTTTGTATGTTTTGTTGTGGGTGTAGAATCCAAGATCTGGACTCAACTAGGGTAATATAACAATGATTGATAAGCACAGCGGAATATAAAGAACAAGAACACAATCATGTTACTAATAAGGTTTTCTTTATTAAACACAATAAAGAACTAACTACTACTTCTACACTACATACGCTCTATGCGTTTCTTAGACTCTCATTGGAGAAGTCTGCTATGAATGGATGGATTGTAACCTAGACGCCTATCATCTTTATATAGTAGAGGATGGTTACAAACCCTAGCTTACTAATAAAGCTAACTATTACATATTTGGTCCTTCATTGTTTCTTCTTTCTTCATTTCGTCTAATAGGTTTTGTAATCTTCAAATCTGTAATTCCCAACACAAAGTTCTGCATTTCAAAGCATAGGTCAGTAGTAGACACATTAATCTAACTTCTCCAATTAGAATCACTTTGATTGCTATTATGGTTTGGGATTTATGGCCGTTTTCGTAAAGGGTAAATTTTTTGGAAATAATCTGGTTTGAGTAGTCAGGGGTAAAAGAGTCTTTTAATATGGTTCTGAAACTTTGTAGATAACGAGCCTTACATTTTTGAAAACTAGACTCGAAGGTATTTCTAAGAGTGAAAGCCTCATATTTAGAACATTTGTGAGCTAGGAGTTATGAGTCCATCAAGTCAAGTTAAAATCAGAAACTGAGTTTTTACGTCTAGTCTCAAAGTTTAAAAACGTTTATTACACCTTGATTAAATAAGAATTAAAAGCCGAAACTTAGTAGAGGTTTATTTAACTATGAGACCAGCTCATAAGTCATTTTGGGATTAAAAATAATTTAGGGAAGTTCGAATGCAATGCCATACATATTTTGGGAACATGTCTCGTGATCACTTATTTTATTTTTCGTATTGTTTCTTTTCATCGTACTAAGTCGCGTCACGTCTTTTAGGAGGTGCTTAGGAGTACTTCCCGCTCGTTCGAGACTCGTCACACTTCTGATCTAATTGTTCTCTCGGTGAGTTCATAGCCTCGCCTTTCTACTTATAAATGTTTTTATAAACCCCACGAGGGAGATACATGCTAGTTTTATAAATTGAACACAAGTGATTTTCGGTTGCTGGACCCAATTGTGAACTAATTGCATATAAGTACCTATTGCAAAAAGGCCCCTAATATTCATGCACTGTTAATTACCTATGATGGGTGAGCGCTATACATTAAGAAGATCTATAGGCCGTGACTGCCCTGTCTGGGGATTGTAAACCTCATGGCGCGATCACCCCCTGAAAGGAGATTTTGTATTGAGAATGTCTTAGTATATTGCATATTAACTAGTTGTGCAAAAATTACATATTTATAATAGTTGGTTAACGTTTTTAGTGCATGTGCTTAATCATTTAGTGATTCTAACTTTGTTTTATCCACAAGTTTTTTGATGATTAAAAATACTTGTGTTCACTCTTTATTTCATATAAACCTATGTGATCACTCAACGTTTTCGTTGACTTTTTTAAGCATGTTATCTCAGGAGTAATCAAGGTTTGCATTGGCTTGGAGAGGGAATGGAGTTTAGCGCGAAATGTTTTGACTAAACTTCTTTTTGGTTCCATTCATTGAAATCACTTTGTGTTATGGTTTTAAAAGTTAAAACTTATGTTATGATGTTGTATGGTGACGATCTTGTGGATAAATTTTCGACTCTGATCTTTCATGAATGGGACAATGTTATGTTTTAAACGTCTCTTTTGAGTCGTTCTTTATATTCTTATGTTGTTGTGCTACGACTTAACACCTAAATTGTTGTTTCCGCTACGTAATGAATTTGGGGGTGTTAAAGATTGGTATCAAGAGCTTAAGGTTATAAAGAACTAGGTCATTTTTCAAAAACCTAAACTATAACTTTCTTTTTTTCGCGAGCTAAGACTCCTCGTGGCCCTCGTCCAAGTCAAGCTTATGATTCCTATTTAAGTACTTATGCACGTTTTAAGTGCATTGCTATTAAGATATATATCGATTATCATGCTTATTCGAAAAGCATTGAATTTTTTTTTGCTTTAATTACATAAAAATGTAATTCATATACATAACAAATATTATCATTCATATTTTGTTTATTATCGATCATCACGTTCGTTCATGGAGCATCGTCATGCATTTGCATATTTGCATAAGTTATTATTCATATAATATTTTTATAGTGACCTTATGCAATTATTTTTGCGTGATTTACAGATTATCATGGCAAACCTACCTCCTCCTAATCATGTTGCGGATCTTCCCGAAGCTGATCCGGAAGAGCAACCTGAACTCGCGCCCGAGCCTGACCATTTAAATGAATTTGCATTTCACCAAAATCCTCAACCAGAGGGTAACATGAATGGATGGATACTCGAAGATGAGGAAGAAGATCCAGAGATGGAAGAAGAAATGGAGGAAGAAAATGATGATGATGATGATGCTGAGGTCATCAACCCTTATGAGGAGGCTGATCCCCTCAACCTACCACCACCAGATTCAGACACCGAGTCCGAGGATATGGCAGTTGCTCCTACTCCTGATGATCATGAGCAGGAAGTTGGGGCTTTCTCCAAGACTTCTTCTAAACCAGTTACCGAGGTGAACTTGAAAAAGAATACCCCGTCATCATCACGCATAACCTTTTGGAGGCCAAATTTCCCCTACGTATTAGTAACATAGTTCTTTACCAAGGGGAACGCGACACTCTTGCCCACAAAAAAACCAACAAGCGAATTAACAAACCTGTTTTGAGCAGCCAAAACATTTTACACAAGGAGTACAAAATATGTGTTCTCCACT
>BQNB010159301.1:4432-14928 GCA_026074375.1 Tanacetum coccineum | reverse complement strand
GACAGACAGGCCCAAGATTACACTACCACCTCGGAAGAGGTTGGGTATTGACCTTGATCCTAGGTACGAGTTTGGAGAGAGTTCAGCTGCACCTGCCACTAGACCGATTGGAGGTCGTAGGGTAGACTATGGGTTTGTTGGTACTATGGATACCGAGATCAGACGATAGAGAGTCGAGGAGGTCAGCTATGGGATTAGAGATGTTTGGTTAGACCCGAGAGAGGCTGTTGAGGTGGTAGCACCGATGACCCTTGATTAAGGGGGTCATAGAGGGTGACTGAGCTTACGGCAAGCCAGGAGCGGACACAAAGGATATCTATGCTGTGTTCGGTGATTCTCTGGACAGGCAGACCCAGATATTATCAGAGTGTTGAGCCATTGGTTGATGATAGTCAGTACCACTATGAGATGGCACGTACTACTAGATCAGGAGGCTCTGGTTTCTCGAGAGGCATGGGGACGCTCCATAGAGGTTAGCTATATGACACGTTTAGAGATTATGGCATTACGTTCTGTAGTGATGGGTCAGCAGGCAGTGATTTCACAGTTGCAGGCAGCTGACCGTAGGAGTCAGGCTGTGACTTCAGAGATGCTACAGGCAGACCACAGGAGGCAGGCAGAGATTACAGCATTACAGACATTTGACCATACCCGACAGGAGCAGCTTGTGCAGACTTTGACATTGATGCAGTCACTACAGGGATAAGTGACCACTTTACAAGGAGAGGTGACAGCACTGCAGGGACAGCAAGGACCCTCTGGAGGTCCAACACAGCCAGTTGCACCGAAGGAGGCCGGTAGTAGTTCATAGATCAGGTTATGATTAATTGTTTTGTATATAGCCTACTAAGTATTACGGGTGACTCCCGGCTAGTAGGGCTCTAGGTTTATGTTGTATTCGTAGCTATCTTTTGTTAGCCGGCTAAGTATTATGGGTTTTATACCCAGCTAGCATGGTAGTAGGATTTGTATTTTCATTTCTTGTATCAAGAAATCGTTTTGCTATGTTTTTCCATGTATATATAGAATGGTGGTTATTTTGTCAGGAATGTAATATGTTTGAGTTGTATTATCGAATTTGTGTGATATTGAATGTCGGATTTATCTTATACTTAGTGTTGAACTGTTCAGTTATATAGTTCACTGTGGGATGTGATCTTGTTTTAATTATTGTGTATATATTATGTCATGGTTAAGATTTTATGAAATCTAACGAGTGTTATACTTTTTGTGATTGAAGAAAATGGCACCGAAAAGAACCACGAGGGCTAGACCAGCCCCAGAAACAACAACTACTACCACATCTGTCACCAATGCCCAACTTCAGGCAATGATTAATCAAGGTGTCACTGCTGCACTGGCAGCACGCGATGCAACTAGGAATGGCGATGACAGCCATACCTCAGGAACGGGTATCAAGAGGACTGAACGCGTTGCTCGAGAGTACACCTATCAAGACTTTATGAAGTACCAACCTCTGTATTTCAAAGGCACTGAGGGAGTTGTTGAATTAACTTAATGGTTTGAAAGGATGGAGACTGTGTTTCGCATAAGCAACTGCTCGGTGGATAATCAGATCAAGTTTTCCACTTGTACACTTCTCATAGGTGCTTTGACATGGTGGAACTCCCACGTTAGGATTATTGGTCAGGATGTTGCGTATGCAATGACGTGGACAGATCTGAGAATGAAAATGACTGGCAAGTACTGTCCGAGGAATGAGATAAAGAAGCTCGAGGTTGAGTTATGGAATTTAAAAGTGAAAGGTACCGATGTGACAGGGTACAATCAACGATTCCAAGAACTAGCACTACTGTGTGTTAGAATGTTTCCTGAAGAATCGGACAAGGTTGAAAGGTATGTCGGTGGGTTGCCCGACATGATTCAGGGAAGTGTTGTGGCATCGAAACCGAAAACCATGCAGGAGGCTACTGAAATGGCATCCGAACTAATGGATAAGAAAATCAACACTATTGCTGAAAGGCAGGATGAGAACAAGCGGAAGTTTGAAAACACTTCCTGAAGCAATCAAAACCAACAACGACAAGAAAACAAGAGACAGAACACTGGTAGAGCCTACACTGCAGAATCTGGTGATAATAAATCGTATACAGGATCTAAACCTTTGTGTCCCAAATGCAATTACCACCATAAAACTTTCCATGTGCTCCAAAATTGCTACATGTGCAAAAATTTGGTCTACTTGGGCGTAATTGTAGAAGTTTTGCATGTGTTATATCCGGGTATTAACCAAAGAGGAAGTGGGGACAGGTCAAGGCGCCTACTTGATTCGAGTGTGAGGTTCGGGGACACTTCAAACTGACTGATTCCGAAGGCTGAAGAAACAACAACAACGACGTGGTAATCAGGTTTGAAATGGCCAATTCTATAGCGAAGGTGTATTGTAGTAGGGCTTGCGGGACAAACCAGATTCCAATGTCATGATGGGTAGTTCCTTTCAACAAACCGTTATGCTTCTATCTTATTTGATTACTGGTGCCGATAGGAGTTTGTGTCCCCTGCATGTAGTTCCCAAATTGTACATATCACCATCGACCATTGGATCTTATTATGCTGTTGATTTAGCCGACAGAAGGATAATTGGGTTGGAACAACTATTCTCGGGGTTGTACTTATATATCTCTTGATCCACCCATTCAAACATAAATTTAATGCACGCTAGAACTTGGTAGCTTTGATGTTATAATTGGTATGGATTGGTTGGCGAAGTACCAAGCGATCATTGTGTGTGCCGAGAAGATTGTTCGCATCCCCTGGGGAAATGAAACTCTAATCGTTCATGGTGACGGGAGTAACCAGGGAAATGAGACACGATTGACATCATCTTGTGCACTCCAATAACTCAGATATATTTGATAAAAGGTTGTCCTATCTATTTTGGGCACATGCTCTATGAAAAAGGGGAAGACAAGTCGGAGGAGAAGCGACTTGAGGATGTACCCATTGTCCAGAGATTTTCCTGATGTATTTCCTGAGGACTTGTCGGGTCTTCCTCCAGCTCGTCAAGTGAGTTCTCTTATTGATTTGGTACTGGTGCTGCACTGCGCACCGGGCCACCTTCATCGATTGGCGCCTTCGTAATGAAAGAGTTGTAAGAGCAATCTGCAAGAGTTATCTAACAAAGGCTTTATAAGACCCTGTTCCTTCACCCTATGGGAGCTCCGTTCTTGTTCGTCAAAAAAGTTAAGACGGATTATTCCAGATGTGCATTAATTACGGGAATTGAATAAACTAATGGTGATGAACTGTTATCCACTTCAAGAATTGATGATCTTTTGTTCAGCTTCAAGGGTAGTGGGTTTTTACTCCGAAGATCGACGTTAAGGTCAGGTTATCTACCAACTATGGGTTCGAGAAGATGACTTTCCAAATTCCGATTTCAGACCTGTTTCGGCCACTTTGAGTTTCAGTTATGCCATTTGGTTTGACGAACGCACTTGTTGTATGCATGGGACCTTATGAAATAATATTTTCCTGCTGTGCAAACATATCTGGATATAATTCATGATTGTCTTTATTGTGGATATTCTGGTATATTCAAAGAACAAGCAAGAACATTAGGAGCACCTTAAGCTAATCTTAGAATTGCTTAAGAAAGAGGAGTTGTATGCCAAGTTTTCCAAGTGTGAATTTTGGATTCCTAAAGTATAGTTCCTAGGTCACATGATTGATAGTAAGGGCATCCACGTGGATCCCGCCAAGATCAAAGCCATTAAAGATTGGGCATCTCCTAAGTCACCAACGGAGATTCGCTAATTTTTAGGTCTTGCTGGGTATTACCGGAGATTCATTGAAGGGTTTTCGAAGATCGCCAAACCAATGACCAAGCTTACTCAGAAGAAGGCCAAGTTTGTTTGGGGTGATAAACAAGAAACAGCTTTTCAATTGTTGAAGCAGAAGTTGTGCAGTGCACCAATCTTGACCTTACCTGAAGGAAGCAAAGATTTTATCGTATACTGCGATGCTTCAAAGAAGGGTTTGGGCGCTGTGTTAATGCAAAGAGAAAAGGTTATTGCTTATGCATCACGCCAACTGAAGATTCATGAGAAGAACTATACGACTCGTGATTTGGAACTTAGATCAGTAGTGTTCGCTCTCAAAATTTGGAGGCACTATATGTATGGAACCAAGTGCACGGTGTTCACTGATCATAAGAGCCTACAACACATTCTTAATCAGAAAGAGTTGAACATGAGGCAACGTCGTTGGTTGGATTTGCTCAGTGATTACGATTGTGAGATTCATTATCACCCGGAAAAGGCAAACGTTGTTGCTGATGCTCTAAGCAGGAAGGAGAGAGATCAACCATTAAAGGTTCGAGCCATAGTATGGAATATTGGCCTCTGGATCTTCCTAAACAAATTCTGAATGTTCAGACTGAAGCTCGGAAGTCGGAGAACCTCAAGAACGAAGATGTTGGAGGTATGTTGGTTGAAAATTCTAAAGATCCAGAGAAATTCAGAACAAAAAAGTTAGAACCACGAGCGGATGGAAACTCTATGCTTTCAATGGCGGTGTTGGAACCATGTCTATGGTGATGAGGACTGTGTTTATAGCACGAGTCCCACATGTCATAATACTCTATTCATCCGGGTCTCTGACAAAATGTACAAATATGAAGAAGCGTTATTGGGTGGCCAATATGTAATACAAACATCGCCACCTATTGTTAGCAAGTGTTTGACCTATGCCAAAGTTAAGGCCGAACATTAAAGGCCATCAAGATTGTTAGTACAACCAAAGATACCTGAATGAAAGTGGGACAAAATCATTTGGATTTTGTCACAAAGCTCCCTAAGACGGCGAAGGCTACGACACCATTGGGTGATTGTTGACCGACCTTCACTATGTCTGCAATTTTCCACACAATGAGAGAGACTGATCCTATGGTATAAACTTGAAAAATATACCTAATTAAGTGGTCGCAAGGACATTGAATCCCAGTCTCAATCTATTTTGCGATCGGGTTCCTATGTTCGCAACAAATTTTTGGATAGTCCACTACAGATGGCTTTGGGTACTTGCTTGGACTTGGTACGCTTCCATCCAGAGAATGGAAGGATAAAGCGAGAGGACTATTCAAACTCTCGAGGATATGTTACGTGCATGCGTGATCGACTTTGGAAAGGGTTGGGATGACCATTTGTCCTTAGTTGAGTTCTCGTACAACAATAGTTATCACGCTAGCATAAAGGTTGCACCTTTTGAAGCGCTTTATGATCGAAAGTGTTGTTCACCTGTTTGTTAGGCCGAGGTTGGGCAAGTGCAACTTACTGGTCCAGATTTAGTTCGAGAGACGACCGAGAAGATTATTCAGATAAAGCAGAGAATGCAAACCGCTCGTGTGTGACGACAAATGAGTTATGCCGATAAAGAAGCGTTAAGCCGATGGATTTTCATGTTGGGGAAATAAAGGTTATGTGAAGGTTTTCGCCTTGGGAAAGGGGTCGTAGTTTTGGCAAACAGGGGAAGTTAAACCCAGATATGTCGGACCTTTCAGGTTTGTTTTGAAATAGTTGGAGCCGTTGCAACAAGCTTGAGCTTCCGCAAGAAGATGGCAGGGTTACACTACACTTTTAATGTATCCAATTTGAAGATGGTTATTTCCGATGATCCACTAATGTGCCATTGGATGGACTAACGTTGTTGACAAGCTTCGTTTGTCGAGGATTCCGGTCGAGATCATGGATCGAGTGGGTCAAACAGTTGAGGCATAGCCTTGTTCAATTTGTCAAAGTAAGATGGAACTCCAAGAGAGGTCCTGAGTTCACGTGGGAACGTGAAGACCAATTCAAGAAGAAATACCCGCATCTTTTCATAAAGACCGCACCGTCGACAAGTACCGCATCGTAAGCCTTGAGGACAACACTCATTTAACGGGGGAAGTCTATAACACCCTGTGTTTTCAAGTCATTGACGACGTCAACAAATCTACTATTTATTTTTAGGGTTGTACGCGTTTGCTTTTAATTTCAAGTATCAAGTTAAATCGCGTAAGCTGAAAAGTATCGTTCAATGTAAACGGGCATCAAGCAATTAAACGATCACATCAATCAAGTATTAAATAATTACTTTGAGAATAATTATGGTCTTTGTTTATTTTATTTTTATCAGTTACGAAAAGTGTTTACGTTTCGCGATAAATTAAGTATAGGCATTCCCGGAACCACAAAAATATTTCTACGCTTCAACAAATACCTATGTTTATAAACATTGATCAAGTTTATCATAACTTGATCCCATATTTACATACATTTTACACGTCCCTATTTTATATTACAATTCTAACATTTTTACACACTGATAAATTAATAAGACACATTCCATGATACTTTCATTTTTACCAACAATTTCAAGTAACATTTTTATTTAACAAGAAAGTAACTAGTCACTTGAATCCCTAGATTTCATGGGATGTTCTACATATTATGAGACAAAGAGACTATTCAATTAATGCTTGTAAGGTGTATGTCATAGTTAGTAGATGTTCATGTCAAGTTAGTAAGATCTACTAGTCACTACTATTGCAAACTTTTTGCACTTGTGAGCCCCCCCCCCCCTTTGATTTTCTTGATTAAAAGTTGCTAAAATTCTACCACCTTTCCCTATATATTACATGATGACCATGAGAGATTACACACAACTCTTATACACTCTAACAAAAACATTTTTTTTCTCTCTTGAAGCAAACCAACATTGACTAAACTAATAACACTAACAAACCATACAATATTTTTCTACAACTCATACAAGCTTTCATACACCATATCTAAGATACCTCAAAGTATTTTAAGGGTTTGATCAAGCCTTTAAAAGGATTAAAGCAAGAAAAGGGAAGATTAGGTTTTCAAACTAATCTAGGGTTTATAAACTTGCAAGCTTTGGTTTAAGGTCTAAACAAGGGTTTAGGATCTATTTCTCATCATCATACATCAATATAAGGTTATCCATAAACCTTTATGTCTTTACTTTTATCATTTTTATGAGTATATATGTTTTATATAGCTAAATCACCAATTAGGGCTTTTAAACATGTTAAAAAGATAACTTACTTGTGGTTATGAATTTGCACACTTTTTCTTATGTTATGTTGTTGTATATATCATGGAATAATGAAATTATGAGTGTGGTAACATGTTGGTTAAAGCATAAAAAGTTATATATGTTTATTGTTAAAAGTGTACTTAAGAAAGTTTAAGGTTTTAAGCCTTGGTATGAACATGTTATCTTGGATTTAAGGACAAATTATGGACCTATGGACTATATAATATATATGACATAGTATATTAAGAGTGGTAAAGAAATTGTGGTATTTTAATTTGTTGAAAAGTATATAAAACACAAGTATATAATTAACTATATATAAGATACAAAAGAGGCTGTTTGGATTCGAAATCCAAATAGTAGGGTTATCATTTTTATAAAATACTACGCCTCATGACGATTCCAAAATGATAAGAAACTCGAAAAACCGATTTATAACAAAGAAGATACGCTAGTTACGAGTTATACGTTAATTAAACGGGTTTATAAAATAACTTTTATAAAAATTATATAAAACAGAAAGTTTGGTATTTTTAACAAATTATACATAATTTTAAGATTCCAAAACAACAAGAAACGTAATTTTTTGATTAAAAACGAAGAAGTTATGAATTACGCAAGTTTATATACTTAAAATGTATAAAAATATTTTTATAAAAAGTTACTATCCATGACAGAAACATTAATTTTTGTAAACTTCATAAATAATAGAAATTTCTATTACGAGAAACTGCTCGAATGGAATTACTAAAAACGGGCTTAAAACGAAAATAAGACGTTTACGATAGAATTCAGAGTTTTTTAAAGTGTATTTTTAAAACTATTACAGTAAATTACTGTTCACCAGCATACCCCACTTTATAAAAATGTGATAATTTTGATAACAAAGACGTGGTCGAAGGAATCGCTAAAATCGGGATTAAAACGAAAAAGTTATTGCATTTAAGGGGTTTACGACAATTAAATTTATAAAAGTAAATTTATAAAACGTCATGAACAGTAAAAGTACTATTCATCAGAATGTTATATATATAAATATGTATATTTTTATATTTCATCCCAATAACGAAGAGGTACATAAGATACGCGAGGTAAAGGGTTTAAAACGGGAAAGTTATGATAGTTTTACTAAAACCAGAATTATAACCGTTTTCACTTTATTACCACGATTTTAAATTACAAATAGACGGTGATGAAGCTATTTATTAAATTTTATTTTTGGTTATCAAAGTACTATATTATAGGGAGTTTCTTAATGAGGCCTCTTCGAGGTGCGTATCGCGGTGGGGGATTTACGAATTTAAAGTGTCCTAGCTCCTCATACGTCACTACATGACCTACCTTAATTTTTGATAGCCCGAACGATAGTTATGTTGTAACTAACATAGACTGTTTAATGATGTTAGTTAATCAATGCGATTAGTGCTTATACGACTATTGTTAGGATTAATGGTTTTCTTATCTTAGTACCGACAGTTACAAATAGTTAGTATGACAGTTTTACTTAGTACGGACAGTACAAAGTATTATGTACTGTTCTGTTAGTTATACCGTTAGTAGTTAGTTGAGTTAGTACCATTGAGAAGAGTAAAAAAATTTAAAAAAGTTTTTATGAGATTTTTTAGTAAAAGATATGTAAGCTATTTGGGTTTATCACCCTTAGTATATAACGGAATCACTTTTTGCTTAGTTAGAAATAGACGATCTATCAGACGAAATACACAAAGCTTAGCAAACTCATATACATATCAGAGTTAGCATCTGTAATCCTCAAGAACACATTAATAAAGTTGTTATTCAGTTGTTCATGTTTTCTCTATTACTGTGGTTAAGATTCCGCATTAACACATTGATTCATAGTCATTGTTTCTTCATAGTTCATTTGTATTATTACATCTTGGCTTATCTTCCTTATTAGATGCAAAAGATCCATTAAGTTTAATAGGACCATCATGTGGTATCAGAGCTTTGAGAAACTTCTGAATAAGAAGAAAGATAAACCAGTTATTCATCTCTACCAACAAAACTTAAACTGTCTGGAACACAAGATGATAATCCACCTACCAACCACACCATCAACACAACAACCTCCTTTACTGTCTCAACCATCAAGCTGCTATCTCATTCAAAAAGGGAGAATGATGATTTATGGCTATGAGTTGGAACACTATGTGGCTTATACGACTATCCAATTTGGGAGGTTATCCCAAAATGGGAATGGTCTTGTGTATTAAACTGTTACATCAGGACAAATTAAAAATTTTTCCTCCTAAAAAAGCAAAGAAATAGTGGCCAGAGAAAGAGAAGAAAAGCTTAGGAACCACCTTGACTTAATGGCATACCAGAAGATCTTCTAGCCTAAATTCCATAAGATGACTGATGCAAAGAAATGTGGAATGCCATCAAATCCAGATTTAGTGGAAATGATGAATACAATAGATGCAGAAGTACATCTTGAAGCTTAAAATTTAAAGGTTTCACTGGTAGTCCAAGACAGATGGGATTCACAAAGGCTATGAGAGATTCATAAGTCTTCTTAGTCAGTTAGTGATCATCGGAGCAGGTGATGACTGTATCTATGATGTTGCAAATCAGAAATTTTCTCAGATCTCTTCCTTCTGCTGGTTACAAGTTTCCTTAATCATGAGGAACAAACCAGGTATGGACAGTCTCAGTTTTGATGACTTGTACAACAATCTAAGAGTCTTTGAAAATGATGTAAAAGGCTCTACTGCATCAACTTCCAACTTGCAAAATATAGCATTTGTTTCTGAAAACACCAGCAGTACTAATGATGTTAGTACCGCTTATGGTGTTTCCAATACTTCTGGTCAAAACTCAAAGCTTGAACAAACTTCATCATATTCCCTGCTTGCAAGTCAATCAAGTACTCCTCAACTGGATCATGAGGACTTAGACCAGGTTGATGAATATGACCTTGAAGAAATGGATTTAAAATGGCAAGTAGCAATGATCTCCATGAGAATAAAGAAGTTTTACAAGAAGACTGGTAGAAAGCTACAGTTTGATGCAAAAGAACCTGTTGGTTTTGATAAAACAAAAGTGGAATGCTACAACTGCCACAAAATAGGGCATTTTGCAAGAGAGTGTAGAACAAAGGAGGAAAATAGGAGGAGGGATGGATGGAATACTGGAAATAGGGATGGATGGAATGCTGGAAATAAAGATGGGAGCAGAACTGGAAAGAAAGAAGAGTCTAGAGCAAATGGTTGGACAGTTGTACCTTAACCTGAATAGTGAGTCATGGTTAGATGGGTCAGATGGTAGAATCTACCATTACCTAGAAGAAATGCTTGTCAAAGCTTTAAGAAGGTTTAGAGAGTCACTGAGAAGAGTTACTGATGGTGCTGAAGCATTCCTGATACTTACATTGTTCATTCTTTGTTTGGACAAAGTTAGTACCGACCATG
>BQNB010159300.1:2410-14928 GCA_026074375.1 Tanacetum coccineum | reverse complement strand
TGAGCTTGGATCACTTGGAAATAAAGCTTTATGATTAAATGATCAAAGGATTTAAGTGAGATGTGTGGGCTGTTTTAGAACAGAAAAAATGAGTGCAAAAGGTGAGAAAATAGTGAGGAAAAGTCTAGTATTTATAGGACAAACTAGAGGAGCATCAGTCTATGGGCGGTCCCCTTAAATAGGTGGGCGGTCCCCTTAAAATTAAGGGGGCCGCCCTAGATTGGGCGCTCTCCATTTTGTCCTTTTGTGTAGGGAGAATTTTCTGGAACTTTCTAGCCGTTTTAGGTCTGAAATTTTGAATTTCAAAAGGTTTATTTTGAATAAAACATTTCTTTTAATTGTAGAAAATGTTTTGTAATATTTATAAAAATGTTTACAATATTTTATAAAAGTGTGAGGTTGAATAAAAATTTCCTTTGATCATAAAATGCATTAAGCATTTATTTATTCATACCTTGAAGTGATATAATTTTCGAAATGAAAATTTACTACTAATTTTACTTGTTTACGTTTATTTTTACATTGAACGTTTTTATATTTTGTGATTATCAAAACGTAAATATGGGAAAAATATTGATAATGTTTTTAAGCATTATTTCTATTAACAACTATCATGTTCATATGAGCAGGGAATGTAATAAAGATAAGAGCCTCAAGTCGAGCAACAGGAGCGAAAGATTCCTCAAAGTCTATGCCTTCTTCCTAACGATATCCCTTCGCTACCAAACGAGCCTTATTTTTTAACACACCTCCCAGTTCGTCTAATTTTACCTTGTATATCCACTTCAAGGTAATAATCATAACACGATCCGGACGAGGTACCAGCTCCCAAACTTCAAGACGTTCAAACTCATTGAGTTCTTCTTGCATGGATTCAATCCAACAGGATTCAGTAAATGCTTCTTTATAACTCTTGGGTTCAACAGAAGAAAGGAAAACATCGAAATAACAGAACAGGGCTTCATTTTGTAGTTGATGTCGAGTGGAGACCGGTCTAGAAGGATCACCAATAACATTGTTAATCGGGTGATCTTTGGTCCATTTATTTATGTGTTTAGGTGGTTGGCTTAGAGAGTGCACATTATTTAGAATAATAATCTGAGTGGAGGATTCTTCAGAACTGGGTTCTACAATTAGAATATCACAAGTAGAATTATTATCCATGTGTGCAACTTCGATATCATGATCTGCTTCTTCAACACTGAGAGGAATAACAGGTGATGGTGTTTTCTTGATTTGTTTGTGAGGTACTTGTAGATGGTGCATCTTGATCAATTGTAAGTGAGGAAGGTGTACTGGTTGAAACAACAAGTTCTGAAGTAATGACTGCAAGAACATTAAGGATAAACACATGGTGGAGTAATAAGGCACTTCTTCAAACATTTGGTTGAACAATATATCCTAGTCATCTTTATTGGGGGGACAAACGATGTTGAAGTGAGGAAGTTTTGCACGAGTCCTGAACTGATTGTTCCAGGTCATAAGTTTAGGCTCGGGTCCTGAACCGAATTGTTCAAAAGTCATTGCTGTCAACTCATCAAAATTAACATGAATAGTTTTAATGATTAAACGGGTCCTTTTGTTGTAGATTCGAAATGCTTTCTTTACAGGAGCGTAACTAACAAATCCTATATCAGCTTTAGGTTTTAACTTACCAAGATCTTCACCATCATTAGTGGGATAGCAAAGAGCACCAAAGACATGAAGATAAGATAAGTCAGGTTTTTTATCATGGAGAAGTTCATACGGTGTTTTGTTGTGACGTTTTCAGATTAATGATCGGTTTTAAGTATAGCAAGCTGTCGCGACTAGATTCTGCCAGAGAAAAAACAGAGCCCTTTTTAAAAGATCAACAAGGTTGCGTAGCAGCTAACACTAAAGTTACGGTTTTTATACACCACAGTTTTTGAACATCATTCTGTTGTGGATGCGAGAAACGGATATTTGATGTGAGATTCTAACTTCTTCATAATAAGCTCTCAGTGTTTGATTGACAAATTTTGTGCCATTATCAGTCCTGGTGTTACGAACGGTTGCATTCAGACAAACTTGAATCATTTTGAGAAACTTAATCATGAACTTTGGAACTTCATCCTTTGATCGTAGAAATTTCACCTATGTAAACCAAGAATAATCATCAACGATAACTAGTATATATTTTCTCCTATTGGTACTTTGAATCCTCATTATTAACCGCAAAAGATCCATATGCAGCAGATAGAGGTATTTCATGACTGTATCTTCAGCTTTAGGTTTGTGGGAGTGTTTTCATGCTTTACCAAGAGCACCAACATGTGGTCACAAGTGATCCTTCTGATACTTTTGGGTTTTGGAAGTCCATCGGACGGATCTTGTTGTGCACGAGAAGTGATATAATCAAAGATTAAAATAAAGAACATCTTCATTGCCACAACCAAGACTTTGTCCTTTGAGGCTTAGTATCAAGAACATATAGGAGAAGGCGATAGCAACAAATATCCCATATAAACAAGTATATAAGTTTGAACCCATGATCCCCAAAGTAATCAACACACGGATAATAAGTTGTGACCTAACCCTTCTACATAATAAACCCGAGAGATTATAACATTTCCCATTTGATAGTCTCCATAACCTATTATCTTAGCTATATGACCATTCCCAAATCTGACGGGACATAAAAATTTACTAACGAAGTTGATGAGTTGAGAGCGATTTCCAATCATATGCTTGGAGCATCTGGAGTCCAAATACCACAGAACAATTTGGACAACCTGCAATCTTAAGAGAAGAAGATGGAACATCGAAAATAGTAGATCCCCTAGATTGTTTGGGTTCCTTAGTGTTAGAAGTCTTAGATTCTACAATCTTAGCCTTGCTACTGGACCATACAGATCTTGATGCTTTTGGTTTCCTACTGTATGCCTTATGTGATGGGGATTGTGTGATTACTGGTATTATTGTGGTTTCCTTAAGAGGCTCTTCTTTAGTGGAGGTGATCCTAGTTAAAGGGCACTTATTTCTAACTATAGTGAAGGTCCTACCTGTAGGTTTCCAACTATATCCAATTTCCCTAAACACTTTACCCGTAGGTTTCCATACTTTTCTCATTTTATTTCTTTTAGATTTAGATTTAGAACGCACATTCACATCATTCACATAATCAATATTCATCTTATTCAAACTAGATTTAACTTTCCTAGGGTATTCTTCTACTTTATTCTTCTGATTGCTACTTGGTGGTCGCGTGATCCGATTGTTCTTTGTATTGCCTGAAGGCTTTGATCCGATACCACTAGTAGTAGGTTTTACTCTTATAAAAGTCAACAAAGGCTTGTTAGAATCTTTGGTTTTAAAAGAATTAGTCTGCTTGGGAATGTTGCTTGAAGATGTATCAGGTTCAGCAAACCTAACCTTTTTGTCCTTGTTCATTAGTGTGACAACAACTAATTTCTCACAAGGTTTCGTTAAACTAAGGCATGTCTTAGAGACATAGACTAACAATTCTTGAACGTGTTTTGTAAACATGCAAGAAGATTCTAATAAAGGTTCACTAGGATTTAGTTTTCTAGCGCATTCTACAAGTCCACGAAGGGTGTCAGTATTTTCTATAGTCTTCTCAAGATAAACCACATGGGCATCCCTATTGTTCTTAAGTCTATGAGAAATAGGTTCTATGTCTAGCTTGAACATTCATGGAGCAATAGTGGTACTAGGTTTTGAAACAGCAGTATCGACATTATCTTTCCCTTTAAGTTTCCTTAATTCATTTTTCAGTGCTACAATAGCAAAAACCTTTTCTTGAAGTTGAGCATTTAAATCTGAATTTTCAACAGACTTTGCATTGATTTGAGCAATTAAAGAGTCACAATGTTCTTTGGATTGAACACGTGCCTTTCTAATTGAGTCAAATTGGACTTTGTAAATTGATTTCAAATGCTCTCGTTCTTTTCTTAACTTTTCATTTTCAGAAAGTAATTTTACCACACTATGCTACAACTCAATGTTTATCGTTTTAATTTCATGAATGTCTTTCTTTACCTTTTCTACACTATCTTTTCCAATCAAAGATTTAATCCTATCCTTCAACTTTCTTATGACCGTGTCCTTTTCTTGTGACTGAGCTTTCAATTCATTTATTTTAAATAATTGATTAAATGTTGGAGCATTTTGGTTTTCACAAAAATTATCCTTTTGAAATATTTCTTGATTGAGTTGAGTTTTTAATTAAAAAGAAATGCAATACTTTTCGAGTGTTGAATAACTTTTTAAAAGTTTATTGTAAACATCTTTTTCAATCAAATCATTCTTTTTTAGAAGCTCAGTCTCAAGTTCCAGACACTTATTGCATTCATCTACACATGACTTATTAACATTAAGAATATCCACAGATATCACAGCAATATACATAATTTCTTGAGACATGATTTGTTTCAAGAGTTGATCATTATCAATGCTAAGTTGTTTGATTTGAATTTTAAAAGCGTTTTTGTCTACAGAACACTGATCAACTGCCACTTCCATTTGGTTAAAAATAGTTTGAACTTCAGTAATTTCATCTAAAAGAGTTTTATCAAACGCATTAAATGTATCTTTAAAACTTTTTAAAATAGAATTATTTCCGTTACAAAACAAGCTTTTGTATGTTTAAAACCCCACGTACCTGCCGTTATAGCATCAGATGTGGTTCTCTTTTTCACGACCTTGTCAAAACTGGCGAGTTGATATTTTAGCTTTTTAAGACTTTCATTTACCAAAATTACCTTAGGAAGTTCACTAAGAGCCTCAATTCTAACAGGTGTATGTGACTTAACAGATGTGTCAGGATTATAGTTCGTATGTTTTAACCAGAATGCCTGTACTACATACAATTTTTTTTTAGTAACAAAAAGTTTACCAAAATCTTCTTTTATTTTATTTAACTTTGAATAATCAATTGGAGAAATGTTAATTTTCTGATTTATTAAAATTGGATCATTTTTTTATCAAGCATCTTTGATCGACTCTCTTCTTCCAAAATTAATGTCTCTTCATCATCAATCATAGAAATCACATCATGTTCCTTAGCAATAACACTACCATCATATAATGTTGGTTTAATCCACTGGGCCTTTTTAAGATGGAACGGATTTTGATAACCAAGAGCTTGTTTATAAGTGTCATCATAAAAAACTTGTGGTTTTGTTAGCATATGCATTGCTTGCGCAGATCGATACAACTTACAAATAATGTTTTCCAATTCTTTATTTTCTTTTTCCAAAACAATTTCCTTGTCAATGTATTTAGATTCTTTTTCTTTAGATTATGTTTTTAAAACGCTTAATGTTGTTGATAAATATTCTTTTTCTTTGACATTATTAGGAAGAGTTTCTTTAAGTGTATCGATCTCCTGCTGAAAAGTCACAAACTTTGCATTTCTATTCCGAATTAAGTCATCCATTTGAGAATCTATTAATTGATCACGTTTGTTCAAATCTACATTTTGTCTTTGTTCAAAAATGGCGACACGTTCTTTGTATCTCTCAAGCTCAGCGGTTAAAGATTCATTTACCATTTTATTTGTTTGATATTCCTTATATAAATTAGCTACATGATCAGTCATTTGTTCAACCAAAGATAAAACCAATAAATCATTTGGTGTAGAAGAATTAGTATCCTAAATACCCGCATTTTGTGATTCCTATAGATATTGAGACTAAGGAATGATATTGCTATCACTGTTTATCTTATTATCTGGAAAATCCACAATATGTGTTTGTTTAGAATACGAAATCTCTTACACATCCTGATTAATCATATCATTTAGATATGTATCAGAGTATGGTACCTCAGAGAGGACATATGAGTCACAACTTGAAAGATTTGCCATCAGAACTGTTGATCCCTTTTGAACAGATCTTACTTAGCTTGTTAAAGCTTAGTTGTGTTGGATAAATCCAAGACAACTATAATAGAACCTAAGATTGTGAATACTATAAACTATGCAGAAACTAGTTTGTAATACTAAGAATAACAATGAAACAGTAAAACAAGATCTTGCTAAACTTTCCATATATTAAACACAATCAAAGTTACAGAATAACCTTGAAACTATGAATACTAACTATGAGAAAAAAATGATTTCTAGATCTATATATCTAACTATGCCTTAGGGTTTCTTTTAAACACCAAGAAACCCTAATGGGCTTACAAAACGCGTATACTAGTCAATGCATATCTATTTCTAATATATCTCAAGCATATCACTTTAGCAGTACTAACCATTTATACTAATAGTACTAACTACATAACTAACAATACTAATAAACTGACAGTACCAACACTTTATACTGGCAGCACTAACTATTAAACTAACAGTACTAATGACTTAGACTGTTTTCTCTAATCTTCAGCAGTGTTAAGTTAGTACTGGCAGTACTAACTTTCTTCTAGCAGTACTATCTTCAACTCTGGCAGTAATAACTAAGCTTGGCAATATAAACTCTTCTCTTAGCAGTACTAAGTGTGATAGGTTTAAATCCCAACAATCCTCCCTTAAACTTGTGATTGTCATCCGAATCTACAAGTTTCTATGAATTAAACCATCTTTGCTAAGAGGATGCTTCCAAACACTTTATTGTCTTGGTCTGTTTGCTTGTATGAAGATTTTCCTTAAAAGCTCATTTGCCATCTCTCTTTCACGCATGATACGTACTTCATTAGCAAGTCGTTCATGTTGACTGAGGTATGATTACAATGATTCATAGTTGGTGTTTACAAATTCTTTGCTAACTTCACATCAGTGACAAACTTGCTTCATTCTGGTGAAAGAGCATTCAAAAACTTGGTATTGACTTGAACTTGCTGCATTGTCATCCCAATAGAATGCATGTCATTGATCAGCTGAGAGAATCTACAGTAATACTTATAAAATATTTTACCCTGAACTAAAGCAAACTTATCAAACAAGTTGTACAATCTACATTCACGTTCTTGATATGATAAATCAGTGCCTTTCATTAGTAGCTTGACTCTATCCTAAATATCATTAGCTACCTTTTGATGGTTTATAAGTGCATACACATCGGGTGGAAGACCGTGAAGAATGATATTTGTTTCTTGAACATCACAGTCATCTTGAAGTTGTTGTGCTTCAGTAAGTTCATAGTATTTCTTAGGTCGAGTCTGCCCATCTTCACCTGCAACCGTTAGATAGACTAGTGGACCATTGTCGATTGAATCAAGCATCATCCTACCATTTTTCTTCCCTTTGATGAATAGACATATACGACTTGCCCATGAATCGTACATTGATTTCTCAAGCATTGGAGGATGGTTCTCAGCTCCAGCAACAATTATGTGTTCTGCTAAAGTAGTCATCTAGCTTTAGTTGTAAAGTGAAATGATTAAAGATTGATCGAACAATGATAAAGGAAGATTATGTTAAGGAGTGTTGTTATCGATGACTAAGATTGATATTCCACGGGATTTTACAAATCTTCACTAAAATTGAGAAATCTCAGTATTTCACAGGATTTTACAAAGTAAGACAAACCGTAGAAAATAAGATCTTTTTGTGATTAATGTAATGTTTCTCAAGGAATATGTCAGTGTAATGTTTCTCAAGAAATATGACAATGTAATGCTTCGCTTGGTTTGTGAAAATTAGACAGAGTTTTGTTTTACACAATTACGTATTTCGCATGAACTAACAACGTGTCATAAATCGCATGAAGATATAAATCGCCCACATATTTCGCTTGACATGTTTTGCATGACCTAAGAAAAATTAAGCAAAGTTTTGTTTCCAAGAAATGACATAAATCGCTTGAACTTCAACCTATCATAAATCGATCTTGAAGAGTTTCATCCCTGGAGTTCTTGCCCTTAGCTTCTTTTCTAATTTTCTGACCTTCTTTTTCAGCTTTCTGATCACCAAATCTTGAGCAGTCTTTGATTGTTCCAAGGCAAGAACCCTGTTTGACAAGTTTGTACAAATAGCCATCAATTCATTTATGTAGTCTTCCCTCATCACTTCCAGGTGTGTGACCTCCTAAGAGAGGTGAATCAGAGGGCGTTGATAGTAACAAAATCCGGCAAATCATCCTGTTAAAATTCTTTATCCTTATCACTTCTAGGTGTGTTTACCGTCCTTGGGAGAGGTGATCATAGAATGGTTAATGACCTTCTCAGACCAATTCTGAGCAATGACACCCCTATGGCTTCTTGGCACCTGGGTCTGTCACCTGAACCAATTTCCTGAGAAAAAGGATCATTAGACATTGTCATAAGATTGGAGCTAGATTATTTACCACTAGCATGTGTGCTACACAAGCTAGTAGCAGTAGTGGAGCGTGCGCCTGCACTTTGTCATCCCACACCTTAAAAGCGCGCGCGCGCGTACGTTTGCTACATTTAGATAGATGCAGCAGGAAACTGAGGTCCTCGTTTGAAGGCTTGCCTAGAGTAGATTGATTATTTTGGGGTGATGATGGTTCAGTAACAGGGATTTGTTCTTTAATTCTGGGTTGAGCAGTAGAAGATGCTGGTTGGGGTTCAGAGGGTTGACCTGAACCTTCACCCTCTACTACTGGTGGTTCCAACATTGATGCAAACAATGAAGTAACTCTTCCTGAAAAATCTTTTCCTTTTCTTTTCATGTTAGTGAAAACCTTTTTAGTATGTGTAGGTGTTTGATAAACATCATTAAAAGGTTCTGCAAGAGTAATCTGATTATTCAAAAAGAGTTGTAAAAACCTTGAATACATTAAAAATTTCTTTGTATTGGTATCCAAGTTCCTTAACATACCATCAAAAATTAGTTTAGAAAAGTTAAACTTTTGACCATTAGCTAAACAAATGACTGCAGATGCTATATTAGTGGAAAATTCAATTCCAAGAATAGATTTTTGAACATTAATCAATGTGGAATTGTTGTATAGGACATCCCCTGGGAGAAGAGAGCTTTTTGAAAAGTAAGTTTATTAGAATCACTCTCATACCCCCATCAATGCAAGGTTTTCAAAATAGCATCATTTGTTAGACAAGTAATACCATCCTCATCATTAAAGTGAAGATCACTCCTCACTGATGATTCTGATATTACTACTGTCTTGCCATCAACTGTGGCATGAATTTGCTTCACATGATTGACTGTTTGAGAATGTGCAGTATTCCAAAACTGTTCAATATAAGAAGTAAGCAGTAAGAAAGTCCACTATCTCATGAAATTTAGCGTTCCCTTCTGATTTCTCAAAGCAGGCGACCATGTTGTGTTGATCAACAAACTTCAAATCCGCCATAGATGATTAATTGATGATGAATTTATTGAGTCGGTGATAAGTTGAAGCGGGTTTGTGAATTTTGAGAGCATTTTAGTATTCGAGAGTATTAGAATGATCTTGATGTAGTCGAATACACTTATATAGGTAAAAAGGAAACCTAGAATAGTAGGAAACTGTTTACCAACCAAGAATTTCGCTCAGCAGTTATAACTCCAACGGTAACAAGCAACACTAATTTTGGCTCAACAGTACTAACTTTTGCCTAGCAGTACTAACTTTCGCCTAGCAGCATTAACTTTATAACCACCAGTTTTAACTCTAAATTCATTACTAATACTATCTTCAAACCACACCAATCATAAATCTAACAAATACATCTTCAGAGATTAAGTAATCCAATGCTAGCAATCAAAAAGTTAAACCTGCTAACATCAAATGCCTTTGTGAGAAGATCAGCAACATTGTGATCTGTATAATGTATCTTAATTACTTGAATGAGCCTCTTCTCATAAGAATCTCTGATGAAATGGTACCTTATTTCAATGTGCTTGGTTTTAGAATGAAACACTGGATTCTTCACAATACAAATGGTGCTTTCATTATCAATGTGAATCTTGGTGTTCATGAAATTGAACCCATAATCAAGCATTTGATTTTGAATCCACAACACCTGTCCACAACAGCAACACACACACAGGGGGGCGGGGTGGACGGGGGGGGAGATACATACTCTATCTTACGGGTGAGGTGGGGATGGCAAACTATAAGGGTGGGGGGGGGGGGGGGGGTTTATTTTTACATGTGCCATGAAATCAAACCTTTGCCGCGAGAAATTGACAACCTCCTGTTGTGGATTTCCTGTCAAGGCTAGCTCCAGCATAATCATTGTAAGAAAATGCTTCCAAGTCAAATGGTGAATCTCTATGATACCAAAGGCCCAATTTAAGGTTTTTTTGGTGGACCCTTTTTTAAGATCTAAAGATCCTCTTACTGCATGATATGTGAGATTTTTTTTTTTTTTTCCTTTAGAGTAACTTGGAACCTTGTACAAGCACAAACAACAAACATTATGTCAGGCATATAAGCTGTCAAGTACATCAATGATCCAATCATTGATTTGTATAAATAAACATCCACATCCTCAGCTTCTTCATCCTTGAGCAATGCCTTATTAGTCTCTATTGGAGTGGTTGCTGTCTTCACTGTGACAAAATCAAACTTCTTTAATATATCAGCCACATACTTGTCTTGGCTGATGAAGATTCCATCATCTTTCTGCTTTACCTATAACCCTAAGAAGAAAGTGAGCTCCATAGAACTCATCTGCACTCTCGTTGTTACATCATCTGCTCAAACTCAACACATAAAGACTTCTTTGTGGACCCAAAGATGATGTCATCAACATACACTTGCACTAACAGGATATTACCATTGTCCTTCTGGATGAATAAAGTCTTATCTATAGTGCCTCTTCTAAATCCATTTTCTAATAAGTAGGTAGACAAGGTCTCATACCAGGCTTTAGGAGCTTGATGTAGACCATATAAAGCTTATTCTGCCTTATAAACTTTATTAGGAAACTGTGGATCTTCAAAACTAGGAGGTTGGCACACATACACCTCCTCTTCAATAGTACCATATAAAAAAGCACTCGTCACATCCATCTGGTATACAATAAACCCCATAAATGATGCACAGGCAAAAAATAATCTGATTGCTTCTATCTTAGCAATCCTAGCAACAGGAGCAAAAACCTCATCATAATCAATTCCTTCTTCTTGGGTGTAACCTTGTGCAACCAGTCTTGCCTTGTTTCTAACTACTATCCCTCTCTCATCTTTCTTGTTTTAATAGACCCATTTTGTTCCAATGGCATGCTTGCCTTTGGGTAAATCAACCAATCTCCAAACCTTCTGCAATCTAAACTGTAGCAACTCATCTTGCATTGCCTCAATCCAGATTAGATCTGTCAAAGCTTGTGTCACCTTCTTGGGTTCTATTTGTGAGAGAAAATAGACAAATAAGCAGTTCTGATAATCCTTGTGGTTGGTTCTCCTATGCTTTTTGATGTAACTGACCATAACATGTTCTTGAGTAGACTTGGTTATTCTCCTAGTTTGGGGTGCTGAAAGTGGGTCTCCTATGATTTGCTCTTTAGGATGATCCTTGTGAATCCTGGTTGTGGGAATAGGACTGACATTCATGGTTGTTTCAAAGTTGTTGAGGTTAGCCTCAACACCCTCATCTTCATCATCATATGCACCACTAAAGATACCAGTATTTAGAATATCAGTAGCATCCTCTAAATCAGGAATAAGAGGATCAGTTGAAAGATCATTAGCATTAATAAAACTTTGCATATCATCACTAACAGATGGAATAACAGTAGAAACTCTGTTAGTACTGTTAGCATAACCTTGCTTCTGTTGAACAAGCAAATTATCCAATTTAGCTCTTAAATCCTGCACATTCTGGTCACCTTCTTTATTTGAAGCCCCTCCTTTCTTCTCTTGACCATTTCTTTCACCCTTATTTGCTGGTTCTTCAGTTGTCTTTTTACCAGCATCATCAACAACTGCATCCTCTGAGCTTTATGGACTATCAGAAAGTAATGGTAGGATAATATATTGTGGAGTAGGCACTGCATCAACATTATCTTTGATACCTGCATTCCTATTAGTCTGATTCCCTGTAGTAACTGGCTCATAATTCATAGAGTTTGTTAGTAAATCAATATCAAATAGCCAATCTGGTTCACTCCCTGCAACATTGAGTTTGTTTTTAAGAAAGGTTATGTGCAGGTTCTCCTCTACTTTCCTAGTTCTAGTGTTAAATACCCTAAAAGCCTTGCTATTTATAAAGTATCCAACCAAGAACCCCTCATCAGCCTTCCCATTAAATTTTCCTAGGGGATCTAAGGTATTAAGAATGGTCACAGGACATCCAAAAGGTTTCATAAAACTTATACTAGGTGGTCTACCATGTAATAGTAAGGTGTCTTGTTGTGAGGCTTGGTCACTAAAACCCTATTCTAAACATAACAAGCAGTATTAACTGCTTCAGCCCAAAATGTAGTAGGTAAGAGTGAATCTGCTAACATAGTCCTAGCTGCCTCTATTAGTGTCATATTCTTTCTTTCAGCAACTCTATTTTGTTGTGGAGTTCTGGCAACACTGAATTCCCTCTTAATCCTTTTCATCCCACATAACTGATTCATGTCATTATTTTTAAATTCAGTTCCATTGTTACATCTGATGATTTTAACCTTATGATTTA
>BQNB010159299.1:0-14928 GCA_026074375.1 Tanacetum coccineum | reverse complement strand
TCTTGTATAGCCTATAAAAGGCAGTTGTAATCAGTTGTAAAAATCATCGAAAACCATCAAACACCACCACTACTACCACCACCACCACTTGTAACAATCAAGCTTCCGCAGTATTTTAATATAAAGGTGTGTTTAAAAGTTTCTTGTAATATAAAGTTTTAGTTTTTGAGCTTTAATACAAGATAAAAATTCCTGGCAACGTAATTTTCATCTTGGAATTATCGTACCAATACTGTATTTCTTGCTCAAAGCGATCGGACATAACATTAAAAACTTCAAAGGATAGATTTACAAACTTGTTTTAGATTCACCAAACGGTTAACTTCAAACTTTTTCCCGTCTCTTACGGTACTTTTTCAAAGAAGCAATTGCGCTGTCTTTTACCAAAAACAAGGGTTTTTATGAAATTTTTAATAGAAATGTTTTCGTAGAAATACGAATTATTGATAAAATAATACCTTTACTGCTTTTCCTGAATATACCTGAAGGATAGATTTACAAACTTGTTTTAGATTCACCAAACGGTTAACTTCAAACTTTTTCCCGTCTCTTACGGTACTTTTTCAAAGAAGCAATTGCGCTGTCTTTTACCAAAAACAAGGGTTTTTATGAAATTTTTAATAGAAATGTTTCCGTAGAAATACGAATTATTGATAAAATAATACCTTTACTGCTTTTCCTGAATATACCTGAAGGACTTAGCCTTCCATAGAGCTAAGAACGTTTTGATTCAAAGCTCTGATACCAAGATGAAAATTACGTTGCCAGGAATTTTTATCTTGTATTAAAGCTCAAAAACTAAAACTTTATATTACAAGAAACTTTTAAACACACCTTTATATTAAAATACTGCGGAAGCTTGATTGTTACAAGTGGTGGTGGTAGTAGTAGTGGTGGTGTTTGATGGTTTTCGATGTAAAATATCATCGAACCATACTACCATTTTACTACCTCCTCCCTTGTAAATATCAAGCTTTCGCAGTAATTTTATTAATATAGATGTGTTTTCATGTAATACTGTGGACTTTAAGTTTTAGTTTTTGGAGCTTTAATTCTAGATAAATATTATCCTTGGCAACGTATTTTTCATCTTGGTATCAGAGCTTTGAATCAAAAACGTTCTTGCCTATGGAAGCTAAACCCCTTCTGGTATATCTGGAAAGCGTTAAGGTATTATTTTATTACAATAATTCTTATTTTCTTAATAGTTAACATTTCTATTAAAAAATTTATAAAAACCTCTTGTTTTTTTATAAAAGACAACGCAATTGCTTCTTTATAAAAAGTACCATAAGAATCGGGAAAAGTTTGAAGTTATAAGTTTGTGAATCTAAAACAAGTTTGTAAATTTATCATTTGAAGTTTTTAATGTTATGTCCGAGACCGCCTTTGAGCAAGAAATACAGTATTGGTACGATAATTCATGAACTGTAGATCCTGAATATATCGTTTTTAACGAAACAAGTCCTAAACCTACATCAACCGATTTAGCTAATAATCTAGCTTGTGTTTATAGTCGTTTAAATCTATTTTCTAAAGTAGCACTCAAAAATTACAAAAGTATTTCTGAAAAACAAAAAGAACTTGAGTCTAGAGTCCAAAATTGTCAAGAAAAGCTTGAATCTTGTAAGGAATTACTAAGAAAAATACAGAGTGAAACTAGAAAAAGCCTTCAACAGATCTCAATTGAGATCCAACAGTCCAAACCACTCACTAAAAGAGAAGTCTTGAATCTTGTTCAAGAAATAGCTGAGCAACCAAAGTTAGTCGAAAAAGAAGCCCTTAGACTAACAGAAGATCTTAATCAGAAGATCCAGAAGGTTGAACACCTTCTTCACGAAGTTAAGAAGCTCATCACCGGATGAGTCTTGCTAATTTAAAGGCAACAACTGAATATCAAGAAGCTATACAAGCCACTGAAGACCTTGAATCACCAGCAGTTTGTTTGCAAAACTTCAGATTACATAGGGAGGATTGGCATGTTTCAAGTAAACGTTGT
The DNA here is from genome assembly GCA_026074375.1 of Tanacetum coccineum. Classification (NCBI taxonomy): domain Eukaryota; kingdom Viridiplantae; phylum Streptophyta; class Magnoliopsida; order Asterales; family Asteraceae; genus Tanacetum; species Tanacetum coccineum. The sequence continues at coordinate 12,929 of BQNB010159299.1, read as the reverse complement.
TATTATACAAATTATCACTTTACGTATTTTGGCCACTAAGCAAAGTCAGAAGTTAGTTGAGCTCGAAGAAAAGTTTGACAAGCTCAAACAAGAAATTCATACGATTGTAGAAAAAGAAGTTCAGCCCGCTGACCTTGAAGACTCAATATCAAGCCTGGCCAAAAGACTTGATAGTTTCTCCATCAGTGGAAAACTCCCGGTAAAAAGAATAAACGGAAAAATACACGTCTTTGAAGATCCCAATAAAATCTTTAAAGAACAGTTTGAAAAAGAGTCAAAGAAATGACTTCCAGAAGACCAAGCATCCTCAACAGAAGTTCTACACAAACACAAACAGAACTACCAACTCAAGAAGATCAAATCCGCGGCTACCGACAAATGGCCCGAAATAGGCATCAAGTAGCCAGAACAACAAGAAGAGTGTTTGGAAGGAATAATTACAATCGAACTCTTGAAACAACTGTAGACCCAGAAAGACAGCTTGAAATATCAAGAGAAAGACGAGCAAATCTTGTTCCAGCAGAAGTACTCTATTCAAATAATAGAAGTACAGCAAGACACAGAGTATATGAACATTACTCTGAGCAAAGAATTTTGTGTGTTGGTGAAAATCAAATAAATCTTCGATTATGCAATGAAGAGTCTTATGAAAGCCTGAGAAATTCAGGACTTCAGCATATCCACTTAGGGATATTCATGATAAGGCTACACGCACTCCACCGGAGAAGTGCCAGAACAAATGCTCTAGTTGTCCTCCGAGACACTAGATGGGAAGATAGCCGACAAATTATTGCAACCATGGAAGTAGACCTCTCTGCAGGAACGCAGTTAGTCTATACATTCCCTGATATGATTCTAAGTGTCAATGACTTCCACAATCATGTAGAAGTTGCTATACAGACTCATGGGTATGATACTTGGCAAGGTGGTGAAAGTAACTTACTGATAACAATGGCCTTAACAGGCAGGTTATCAAATACCAGTTATATGGGATTCCAATTATGCGTGGAAATATTGTGGATACATACCACAACTGGAATCACATTAATTCTAGAGAAAGGAAGGAGTATAGAAGTGTTAAAGGAATGGAGTGGGGGGGGGGGGGGGGAAGTGGGGGGGGGGGGGGGTGGGGGGGGGGGGGGGGGGGGGGGGGGGAGGGGGGGGGGGGGGGGGGAGGGGGGGGAGGGGGTGGGGGGGTGGGGGGGGGTTAGGAGGGGGGGGGGGGGGGGGGGGGGGGGGGGCGGAGGGAGCGGGGGCGGGGTGCGGGGGGGCGGGTGGGGTGGGGGGGGGGGGGGGGGGGGGGGGGGGTGTGGGGGGTGGGGGTGGGAGGGGGGGGAGGTGGGGCCGGGGGGGGTGGGGGGGGCGGGGGGGGTGGGGGGGGGGGGGGGGGGGGGGTGAGGGGGGAAGGCATTAAAGCCACCTGAGCAAACATTCAGTACGTATCCATCAAGGGTTGCAGTTAAATGAATGACTAAATGAGATCGGTAGTCTCCGATTTGAAAAGAATCCGGCAAACACCTCAACCACCAAGATACTCAGTTGATCAGCAATGACCGAGATGTTTATAAGAAATGATAACTTGTTGAAGACGGAGAACACTTCACAAGGAATTTGTTACAACTCTCAAAGAAGAACATAATCATTTATTACGTATGTATCTGTGAAAGTTGCTTAATTGAAGCAAGATTCATAGGAAGAAGTACCATTAAATAAGTTAGGAGATCTAACAAATCCAAAAAGTCAAGGCAAAGGTCATGGGAAAAAGAGGGTCTTCACTTGGGGAAATTCTGGAAAATTGGGATTATTATTTAGTGTGATATACCAGACACAAATCCAATTGCAAGAATTGCAGCAACTGGCTGGGGAGATGAATTCTCAATCGATTAACGTTACCCCAGGAAGGTAAACTATTTAGAAGAAAGAAGTGATTGGGATGATGATGAACGAAGTGGCGGAAGGTTATTGTAATACAAGAAAGACTTGCACAAATAACCAAGAATTTCTTGTTGAATATCCTTACCACTAATGGGATGAAGATCTCGCTATACAAAAGAAGGAATCAGGGTCAGAATGGGAAAACCCATTCGCAGAAAAGCATGGTGAGAACCATACAATTCTTCATCTTTCTAAAGTGGAAGGAAAATGATGATTTGCTTACCCAAAGTTTAAAACTTCAAAAAGTGGCAGCACAAATCATCAGAATCATGAAGAACATGCTTTTCCAATCACCTCACAAGTAGAATCAACCCAAAACTATCAACCTCCACATGATTCAATCATGGGGCCATCAGTCTACCCACCGGCGCAACAAAATCTACAACCATTCTATAGGCCAGACTATCAGTTTGGTTATCCTCAAGGAAAAAGTAAAATATTCAGTGGAGAATATGGTGAGTATTACAACTCACAGCAGACTCTACCACCGGCATGGACAGAATTCAGAGTAATGCTCATATTACCAGCATACCCAGGCCTATGGTCAGAAGTGATATCCAGATGGGAGTCTATTACAATCAATAGACTTAATAATCAAACATGGTCTGACAATAAAGCAAAGTTAGCTTTTGTGGAAAACCTTTTGGGAGAAAGTGAGAAGTTAATGTGGCAACAATGGCGAACCGTGTTTCCAGAAGCATATTTTGTTCTTGAAGCAATTGCAGATGAACCACAAAATATAACATCACAGGTGAGGCAGTTAATTCTGCTAGAAGACCCATATCGTGGCTCAGCTGATGAGCAAGATAGAGCATATAGGGACTTGGATAGGATAACCTGTGAAGAAACCAAAAACTTGTGGTCATTCTTAGAAGATTTCAGGCAATTGGCAACCAAATCAGGAAGATTATATTTTCCTTCAACAACAGAAAAGCTTTTTGCCAAACTTCCACCTTCCCTATCCAAAAAGATTGAGGAATCATTCAGGACGAAACATCCTGGTCTTAACTCAGGAGTCTTACCTGCAATAAAGTTTACTCAAACTTTCGTCTTGGAAATGTGTAAAGATGCAGCACTCGCCAAAGAATTAAGAGATTTGTCTCTTTGTTCTGCCATACCAATTCCTGGTTATTACAAAAATAACAGGAAGAAGTATGGAATGAGAAAATCAAGAACATACAAAGGAAAGTCGCATAATTCTCATGTAAAACCATTCAAGAGAAAATATAAAGACGATAGAGGACGAGTGAAGAAGTGCAAATGCTTTATTTGTGGAAATGAAGGGCATTTTGCAAAAGATTGCAGAAGTAAACAAGGAAACATTGCAAGATCAGCTGTGGGATACTAACCACAGACATGTCAAGACTTAACTGTCCTAAATGCCAACTCATGACATGTGCCTTTTGTGTAAGAAACTACCTTGGTAAAACAGTTAATGTCAAAAGGAAACAGCCCCAAAAATCAGAAGAAGAAAAGGACTTTAACAACAATGAAGTATTGAAATGCTGATAGGAGCCAACTTCTTAAGATCCATGAAAGGAGGAATTCGAATAGAAGGAGATGAAATAACCATCTACAAAAAGGTCACTAAAATCAAGACTTCAAACCAAACTAAAATTGCAAAAATTGCTGAGTTAGAAGTCAGTGAAGAAGAATTCCTAGAAATAAATGAATCCATTTATTTCAACCAAGAAGGAAGTAGGGCATTCCAAGAACAGTTCAAACCTGTCATTGATAGGTTGAAACAGCAGGGATACATTGGAGAAGAACCCCTCAAGCACTGGAAAAAGAATGGTGAGCTTTGTAAACTGGATATCATCAACCCAGATATTACAATAGAAGATAGACTATTAAAGCATGTAACACCAGCAATGGAAGACATATTCAGAAAACATGTCGATAGCCTTCTCAAAATTGGTGTTATCCGCCCAAGTAAAAGCAGGCATAAAACGATGGCGATGATCGTAAATTCAGGAACAACAATTGATCCTATAACAAGAAGAGAAGTTAAAAGAAAAAAGAGGATGGTATTCAACTATAAATCCTTGAATGACAACACATACAAGGACCAGTACTCTCTACCAGGCATAAACACGATCATCAAGAGAATAGGAGGTGCAAAAATATTCTCAAAGTTTGACCTCAAATCAGGATTCCATCAAGTTGATATGGATGAAGAATCAATCCCTTGGACCTCGTTCTTAGTTCCAGGAGGACTCTATGAATGGCTGGTTATGCCATTTGGCCTGAAAAATGCACCAGCAGTATTCCAAAGAAAGATGGATAAATGCTTCAAAAGAATAGAGTCATTCATCGCAGTATATATTGATGATATATTGGTTTTCTTAAAGAATGAAAAGGATCATGCAAAACATTTGGAAAGAATGTTAAAGATCTGTGAAGATAATGGTCTGGTCTTATCTCCAACAAAAATGAAGATAGCAGTCTCAACAGTAGATTTCTTGGGAGCAGTCATAGGAGAAGGAACAATAAAACTGCAACCACATATCATAAAGAAGATTGTAAACTTCAATGAAGAAGAGCTGGAGACAAATAAAGGATTAAGGTCATTCTTAGGAATCCTTAATTATGCTCGAAATGATATCCCAAAGCTTGGGATACTCTTAAGGCCACTTTATGAAAAAATAAATGCTCATGGAGATAAAAGACTGAAGCCCTCTAACTATAAATTAGTCAGAAAAATCAAAGAACAAGTTCAAAATCTTCCAGACCTGGAAATTCCACCGAAATATGCTTATATCATCCTGGAAACAGATGGATGCATGGAAGGATGGGGAGGAATAGTCAAATGGAAAAAGAGCAAGGAGGATCCAAAAAGTTCAGAAAGAATTTATGCGTATGCAAGTGGCAAATTCTCAACAACTCAATCTACAATTGATGTCGAAATCAATGCATGCATTAACACCTTGGAGAAATTAAAGATATGCTACCTTGACAAACAGGAAGTCACTCTAAGAACAGATTGTCAAGCCATCATTAGTCTTTACAACAAAACTAATAGCAATTTGGTGCTATCCGCCCAAGCAAAAGCAGACACAGAACGATGGCAATGATCGTCAATTCAGGAACAACAATTGATCCTGCAACAGGAAGAGAAATTAAAGGAAAAGAGAGGATGGTGTTCAATTACAACTCTTGGGAATGTCAACACATACAAGGACCCTGTACTCCTACAGGGCATAACACTAATCATCAAGCGAATAGGAGGGCAAAGGTTTTCTCCAATAGTTTGACTCTAAATCTGATTCCATCAAGTTGCTATGGAAGACAGAATCATCCCTTGGACATGCGTTTTAGTCCCAGGTGACTCTAAGAATTGGCTGGTTATGCCATTTGGTCTGAAAAACGTCGCAGTATTCCAAAAGGAAAGATGGATAAATGCTTCAGAGGAACAGAAACATCATTGCGTATATATTGATGATATACTGGTTTTCTCAAAAAATGAAAAAGATCATGCAAAAAACATTTGGAGAAATAATGTTAAAAAGATCTGTGAAGACAACGGTTTGGTCTTATCTCAACAAAAAAAATATGAATGATAGCAGTCTCAACAGTAGATTTCTTGGGAGCTGTCTTTAGGGAGAAGGAACAATAAAGCTGACCACATCATCATATTAAAGAAGATTGTAAACTTCAATGAAGAAGAGCTAAAGACGAAGAAGGGATTAAGGTCATTCTTAGGAATCCTTAATTACGCTCGAAATCATATCCCAAAGCTTGGGATACTCTTAAGGCCTCTTTATGAATAGAAAACGCATCTTGGAGATAAAAGATTGAAGCCTTGACTATGATTCGTCAGGAAAAATCAAAAGAACAAGTTATAAACCTTCGGACCTGGAAATTCCACCGGAAAATGCTTACATCATTCTGGAAACAGATGGATGTATGGAAGGATGGGGAGGAATAGTTAAATGGAAAAAGAGCAAGGAGGATCCAAGAAGTTCAGAAAGAATATGTGCATACGCAAGTGGCAAATTCTCAACAACTCAATCCACAATTGATGCCGAAATCCATGCTGCATCAAACACCCTGGAGAAATTAAGATTTACTAACCTTGACAAACAAGAAGTACTCTAGAACAGATTGTCAAGCCATCATTAGTTTTTACATATAAATAATTGCAATAAATCCTCAAGGTTAGATGGATCAAGTTTGCTGATGCAGTCACCAGGAACAGGAGTAAATATCATAGAAACATAGAAGGGAAACTTTACACCCATGTGATTTCTTCTTTCGAGACTTGTTAACCTTTGTTTTGCAGGATGCACAGGAGAAATGAAGGAATTAGCAGCAGCAGCTCTTTACTCAGTGGAGGGATGCTTAAGGTTCCCCCATTACTCTAGAAGAATATGAAGATCACTTACGAAGAAGTCATGAAGATTTCCAACCACTTCCTAGAATCTTCACAAAAACTATCTTCACACTTGAAGAACCAGGAGCAATGTATAAATCTTACCAGCTCAAGGCCAACCAAACCCCAATCAGAATGGATAAATCTGATGCATGGAGATCAGTCGCTCAAGACCTTGAACTTCAAGCAGCAAAAGAAGCAGTTAAAGCCATGCGACAACTACAAGCAATCATACAATACAAAGCTCAAATCTGCTTTGGGAAATCAACCAAAGACAACCACTGGTCCGATCAAAGAGAAGATGTTAGAGTTCAAAATAAAGAAGCCAGAAGAATCCTTATTGAACTGGAAGCCTTGGCACAAGGATTGGGGCGTAATAACATCTAACTACTCAGACAAAAATGCAATCAACGACGACGACGATGCAATCAACAACGATGACGATGCAATCAACGACGACAACAAGCACCGCTACAACAGGAAAGGGTTTCTAGAAGATGACGAACGCAATGACGATTCGATTTTTATTGTGGACCCGGGATGGGATGATTATAGTCTACAAGCGATAAAATCGAATCGTCCCATACCACTTTGTCCAGAAGCTCGAAGGGCCCGCATGTAGCCAAAAGTCTACAAACGCGTGCCATAAAGTCTACAAAGAAAAAGCAGCCGGTCCTACCACTATGTTTAATTATTAAAGCCGCCGGACCCGCATATGTTTAAATAATAAAGCCGCCGGTCCCACTCATGTATTATTAGTTTGAATTATTATGGCCAGGGAATATGCCATAGTTTATTCCCTGGAATATGCTAAGATGCCAAAGCATATGCCATATGCCAATGGCATATTCTCTTCTTATATAGCCTATAAAAGGCAGCTGTAATCAGTTGTAAAAAATCATCGAAAAACAACCACCACCACTACTACTACTACCACCACCCTTGTAACAAATCAAGCTTCCGCAGTGTTTTTAATATAAAGGTGTGTTTAAAGTTTCTTGTAATATAAAGTTTTAGTTTTTGAGCTTTAATACAAGATAAAAATTCCTGGCAACGTAATTTTCATCTTGGTATCAGAGCTTTGAATCAAAACATTCTTAGCTCTATGGAAGGCTAAGTCCTTCAAGGTATATTCAGGAAAAGCAGTAAAGGTATTATTTTATCAATAATTCGTATTTCTACGGAAACATTTCTATTAAAAATTTCATAAAAACCCTTGTTTTTGGTAAAAGACAGCGCAATTGCTTCTTTGAAAAGTACCGCAAGAGACGGGAAAAAGTTTGAAGTTAACCGTTTGGTGAATCTAAAACAAGTTTGTAAATTTATCCTTTGAAGTTTTTAATGTTATGTCCGAGCGCTTTGAGTAAGGAAATACGAATTGGTTACGTTAATTCACGAAACTGTAGATCCTGAAATATATCGTTTTTCATCAAGATAGTCCTAAACAACAACAACGATTTAAGCTAATAAATCTAGCTTGTGTTTTAATCGTTTAAATCTATTTTCTAAGGTATTCACTTATAAAATTATAAAGATTTCTGAAAAACAAAAAGAACTTGTGTTACGAGTCCAATTGTCAAGAAAACGCTTGAATTTGTAGGAATATGAGAAAAACCCAGAGTGAAACCAGGAAAAAAGCCTTCAACAAATCTCAACTGAGATACAACAATCTAAACCACTCACAAAAAGAGAAGTCTTAAACCTTGTTCAAGAGATAGCTGAGCAACCAAAGTTAGTCGAAAAGGAAGCCCTTAGACTAACAGAAGATCTTAATCAAAAGATTCAGAAGGTTGAACACCTTCTTCACGAAGTTACGAAACTCATACGGGATGAGTTTGCCAATCACAAGGCAACAACTGATATCAAGAAGCTATACAAGCTACTGAGATCTTGGAATCACCAGACGTTGGGGGTTTTGCAAAAACATCTAGATTACAAAGGAGGTCTGGACTAATCAAGTAAAGCTGTTATAAAAACAAAAAACACTTTACTTTATTTGGCTACTAGAAAAAGCAAGAAGTTAGTTGAGCTGGAAGAATAGTTTAACAAGCTCAAGCAGGCAATCCATACGAATTAAAGAAAAAGAGGTTCAGCCCGTGAAATTGAAGACTCAATATCATGCCTAGCACAAAAGGACTTGATACGTTTCTCATCAGTGGAAACTCACGGTAAATAGATTAACGGAAAAGATACAGTTTTGAAAGATTTTCCCAATAAAAATCTTTAAAGAAACAGTTTGAAAAAGGACGTCAAAGAAATGGCTTTAGAGATGACCCAGGCATCTAAACAGAAGTTCTTACACAAAACCACAAACAGGAACTTCCGGATCAAGAAGACCATATACGTGAGCTACGACAAATGGCCCGGAACAGAATCAAGTGGCTAGAACAACAAGAAGAGTATTTGAAGACGTAATTATAATAGAAACTCTTGAAACAAGCTTGTAGACCCGGAAGACAGCTAGAAATATCAGAGAAGGCGAGCAAAATCTTTGTACCAGCCAGAGTACTTATTCAAATATAGAAGTACACAAGACACAGAGTATGATGAAACATTACTCTGGAGCAAAGAATCTTGTGTGTTGGTGAACATCAAATAAACTATTCGATTATGTAACGAGTAGTTCTTATGAAAACCTGTGAATTTAGGACTTCAGCTATCCATTGGGGATATATTCATGATTAAGGCTACACGCACTCACCGGAGAAGTGCAGGAACAAATGCTCTAGTTGTCCTTCGAGACACTAGATGGGTAGATAGCGACAAATTATTGACCATGGAAGTAGACTATTGCAAGACGCATGTTAGTCTATACAATTCCCTGATTTGATCTAAGTGTCAATGACTTCCAAATCATGTAGAAGTTGCTATACAAACTCATGGGTATGATACTTGGCAAGGCGGTGAAAGCAACTTGTTGATAACAATGGCCCTAACAGGCAGGTTATCAAACACCAGCTATATGGGATTCCAATACAGCGTAGAAAATGTTGTGGATCACCTCACCAAACTGGAATCACAGCAATTCTGGTGAAAAGAGAAGTATTAGAAGAATTAGAAGAATGAGTGGCATCTAAAGCACCTGAAGCAAACCTCAGTACGTGTCCCATCAAGGGTTGCAGTAAATGAAAGGTTAAATAGATCGGTAAGTCTCCGATTTGAAAGATACAAACAAACACCTCAACCACCAAGGTACTCAGTTGATCAACATGATCGAGAAGTAATAGGGAACGATAGCTTGGATGAAGACGAAGAACACTTCATAGGAATCTGTCACAAGCCCCTCAAGAAGAACTATTCTTATGAAACATATGCTTCTGTGAAAGGATTGCTTGAATGAAGCAAGAATTCTTAGAAGAGGAACCATTAATAAAGTTAGGCGATCCAATTAAGACCAAAAGATTCAAAGCAAAGGTTCATAAGTGAGAAATGGTCAACACTGGGGAACCATCCGGTAAATGGGATTTTTATGTCAGGGGGTATGATGCACCACCAGACATAACCCCAAAGAAGAAGTTTGCAGAAATGGTGGGAGGGATAAGATTCTCGACGATGGAAGTTTACCAGGAAAGGTAACTATTTTAGAAGGTAAGGACTGTGATTGGGATGATGATGAACGATAAGTGGCGGACAAATTTCTTGTTTTTCAGAAAGACGTGCACAACTAAATCAGCAAGAATTTCTTAAAGTTGATTGGTAACTTTCCTAATTTTTGGACTTGCTGTGGCGTTTCCGAAGTAATGAACTTCTTGTAATTCGATAGCAAAGGTCTTGCAACATGAGTGTTTCCCAGTGGTGGGAATTCTTCTTTAGGAAACTGGACTTCTGCTTCTTCTTCCTTTTTCTGCAACTGAGCTTTGAGTTTTCTTATTTCTTCATCCTTTTGTTCTTCAAGCCTTTTCTTTTCAATTATGAGTTCCCCAAGCTCTTCCTTTTCAATTCTGAGCTGATCAATGATCTTAAGGGCATCTGAAATATCCCTTTCAACGAAGCTTTCTTTTAATGGCCATATTTCTTCTTTTTGTTTTGCATAGCAGCTTTATTTTCATAGTACTCTTGGCTTGATCTTGATCTTTGTTGCACTTGTTCTGTTTTTCTTTCAAAATGTTCTTTAATGAAGATTTACTTCAGTGCTGTTTGCTCATTAAAGTTCTTCTCTTTTCTGCTTTTGAGGCTGTTTTCTCTTTTGACATTAACTGTTTTGTCAAGATATTTTTGCACAAAGGGCAACAAGTTGGGAGTTGGCATTTGGGAAGTTAAAGTTAGTTTTTTTTCTTGACGGTGTCTGTGGTTAGTATCCCACAGATGAAATAACAGATGTATAGTTTGTGACCGTGTTTTCTATTCAATTCTTGCTCACAGTCTTTACTTTTGGAAGGTAATCTTGTTTGGTTTCCACGATCCGACTGATTGAACCATTTCTGCTATCTTTGTTGGTGGTCTGGGTGTGAAACATAAAGCATGAGGAACCGAATTGATTATCTTCTTCTTCCAGATCGTCATCACTTTCAATTTCTTCTATTGCCATGAAAACTGTTTCTTCAACAGGGGTATCTTGGACCATCACACTGATACTTTGATGAGTATCACCTTCTCCTTCTGATATGCTGTAAACATGCTATCTATCGAAGTCTGCTGAGATAATATCCCTAGTTGTCATTCAAGATCTAATTCTTGATAACAGCTGATCTGCAATGATTTCCTTGTTTACTTCTGCAATACCTTAGAAAATAGATTTAAACGATTATAAACACAAGCTAGATTATTAGCTAAATCGGTTGTTGTTGGTTTAGGACTATCTTTATGAAAGACGATATATTCAGGATCTACAGTTCGTGAATTATCGTACCAATACTGTATTTCTTGCTCAAAGCGATCGGACATAACATTAAAAACTTCAAAGGATAGATTTACAAACTTGTTTTAGATTCACCAAACGGTTAACTTCAAACTTTTTCCCGTCTCTTACGGTACTTTTTTAAAGAAGCAATTGCGCTGTCTTTTACCAAAAACAAGGGGTTTTATGAAATTTTTAATAGAAATGTTTCCGTAGAAATACGAATTATTGATAAAATAATACCTTCACTGCTTTTCCTGAATATACCTGAAGGACTTAGCCTTCCATAGAGCTAAGAACGTTTTGATTCAAAGCTCTGATACCAAGATGAAAATTCACGTTGCCAAGAATTTTTATCTTGTATTAAAGCTCAAAAACTAAAACTTTAAATTACAAGTTACTTAACACACCTTTATATTAAAAATACTGCGGAAGCTTGATGTTACAAGGGTGGTGGTAGTAGTAGTGGTGGTGATTTTCGATGATTCTTACAACTAATTACAACTGCCTTTTATAGGCTATAAAATAAGAGAATATGCCGTTGGCATAAAGCATATGCTTTGGCATCTTCGCATATTCCAGGGAATAAACTATGGCATATTCCCTGGCCATAATAATTCAAACTAATTATACATAAGTGGGACCGACGGCTTTATTATTTAAACATAGGCGGGGCCGGCGGTTTAATAATTAAACATAAGCGGGACCGACTTCTTTTTATCTTATGGACTTTTGTGACTTTTATAGCACGCGTTTGTAGACTTTTGTTACATACGGGCCCTTCGAGCTTCTGGACAAAGTAGAATGGGACGATTCAATTTTATCGCTTGTAGACTATAATCATCCCATCCTGGGTCCACAATAAAAATCGAATCGTCACTGCTTTCGTCATCTTCTAGAAATCCTTTCCTGTTGTAGCGGTACTTGTTGTTGTCGTTGGTTGTGTTGTCGCATGGCTTTAACTGCTTCTTTTGCTGCTTGTAGTTCAAGGTCTTGAGCGACTGATCTCCATGCATCAGATTTATCCATTCTGATTGGGGTTTGGTTGGCCTTGAGCTGGTAACATTTGTATAGTGCTCCTGGTTCTTCAAGTGTGAAGATAGTTTTTGTGAAGATTCTAGGAAGTGGTTGGAAATCTTCATGACTTCTTCGCAGGTGATCTTCATATTCTTCTAAGAGGTATTAGGGGACTTTAGAGCTTCCTCCACTGAGTAAAGAGTTGCTGCTGCTAATTCCTTCATTTCTCCTGTGCATCCTGCAAAACAAAGGTTAACAAGTCTCGAAAGAGAATCAGCAAGGGTGTTATGTTTCCCTTCTATGTGTTCTATGTTAATTTTGACTCCTGTTCCGGTGACTGCATCTACAAACTTGATCCATTAACCCTTGAGGATTTATTGCTATTAGTTTTATAGTAAAAACTAATAATGGCTTGACAATCTGTTCTTAGAGTGACTTCTTGTTTGTCAAGGTAGTAAATCTTCAATTTCTCTAGGGTGTTAATGCATGCATTGATTTTGGCATCAATTGTTGACTGAGTTGTTGAGAATTTGCCAATTGCATATGCACAAATCCTTTCTGAACTTCTTGGATCCTCCTTGCTCTTTTTCCATTTAACTATTCCTCCCCATCCTTCCATACATCCATCTATTTCTAGGATGATGTAAGCATTTTCCGGTGGAATTTCTAGGTCAGGAAGATTTTGAACTTGTTCTTTGATCTTTCTGACTAATTCATAGTCAGAAGGCTTTAATCTTTTATCTCCATGAGCATTTGTTTTTTCGTACA
>BQNB010159298.1:0-14928 GCA_026074375.1 Tanacetum coccineum | reverse complement strand
ATATTCTCCGTCTTTGTTTACCCTTCCTTTCAACCACAGGGTACCACGAGTGGGTTCTTCATCTTGTTCAATTTTTTTTTCAGTCTTATAAACATCAAATACATACATGAATGATGCTATGAAATGCAAATGTGCAAATGTGTAATCTTACCACTTTCTCTTTCACATGTACGTATCCACCTCGTCCCATTATGTGTGGAAAAACACACTTGGAACGCACCATTTTAGCTTTAGCAGATTTCACCTTGCAACACAAAATCATAAGGCGTTTAGATGTAGTAATGATGCTAGTATAAAACTAATATATATGGAAACACAAAGTTATGAAAGATATATGGACTTAAATAAAAATGACTAATTAAAACCTTGTATTCCTCGGTGGCCGTGTAGTTTACAAAATTGACCCAATCTTTGGCTTTTAAAATTGCAGTATACTTCGCTAGGACTTCATTTAGCTTTGAAGGTGTATCTTGGTTGGGCAATATGTATGTTTGTCTCAGTTTCCTTCTAAAATTCCTTAGAAGTTGACCAAGACGATTCATTACCAGCTTTCTGACCGTCAAGTCAACATCAAAGTATCGCTGCAAAGATTAACACAATGTTGTGAATTAATTAGTTGCACATAATGTAAATGCAGAGATAAACTTATGTAGTACTGGGTTCAAAAATAGTATATGTGTACCGTGATTTCATCCCATAGTTTATTTCTTGCTTCTAGACCCACCTTCTTCCAGGATAGAATCTGCAAACCTATATGCTCACGAACCATCTCTCTTAAAAACTCGAAAACAATGCTCTGTGTTTTTCTGATATCCTATTCAATGCATTGAAGGTTACACTGAGCTTTACTCCACCGGGTTTTCCATATTCCCTGCGAAACTTGCTGTTGGAAACAAGAAAAGTATCAGTCACTTCTAAGTTGTAATAGTCTTAGCCCGTAGTTTGTTATATGATTAGTCTAGTAAGCTAGTCTGGCCCAAGGCCTATGGAAAGCCCGTTAAGGCCCATGGCCAGCCATGTATGTAGCATATATACCCTCTCTATGCCTTGGAGAGGGTGGTTGGTTGTTTCATTTCTTATTTTTCACACACATAATATTCAATATTACTTTCTTTCTCTAGAAACTTTCCAACCCACTTCTCTCTCTAGTTCTTGCATAATTTCAAAGATTACTAGTATTCTTCAATTGGTATCAAGAGCCATGGAGTGGTGTGTTTAGTTTTTGTGTTTATCTTTTGATTTGTGTTCAAAACCTTTACAAAGAGCAAAATCTTGATTTAAAATTTTTTGGCTAAAAAACCTTAAAGTTGTCATTTTTCTTGTTCCTATTGGGTTAGTAACACTAGTTGTACAAGATTTTTTGCAAAAAACCAATCAAAAATGTGTCTTTTTGAGTTTTGAAAATTTGAGTTTCGTCTCAGTTACAACCGAACTAGTCCTTATATGTTATACTCATCCATATAGTCATAATACCAATTGATTCTACCAAAACATCTATCTAATACAAAAATTAAAAAATTTAAATTTAAATTAAAAATTTAGTAAATTTAAAATACGTTACCAACATAGACCGAACCCGAAACCGCCCCGTGAAACACCCCTAATATGACCCATATTATTTCAAAATACCCATTAATAAAAAATGTGACTAGTGATAATCCGAATGCACATGACCCATGACCCATAAGAATTACGCATACTGACACCTGTCCATGCATGAGTTCCATTACAATCATAAGCCACTTCAACCCAAATGGCACATGACTCCATATGTTAATTACCCCCATTAGTGTCCACCCGTACATAGATGTGTCATCAAACATGAACTCTACTAAGAACTACAAACACAGCAAAAAGAAACGAAGTAAAAGGTGAATGAGATAGAAACAGAGCAACTAAAAATAAAATCAATTCCATACCGCACCACCGCCTAAGTCTCATCCCTCTTGCTGAGCATCTTTCTAATAAGCCCCCTCCCTCGCCCTGACACAAAAAGCACCCCCTAAGAAATGTCACCAAAACCCATAATCATGCATGTTGCACATCAAGTAATAACCTATCTAGCACCTTACGCCACCATGAGACCGCAAATGAATTAGCCATAAACAAAATAAACACAAAAGTCATGCATGGGTTCCATTACAATAAAAAGCCATACAACCCAACCAATAAACATGCACATTCAAACGCAATCCTTCCATGAGTAAATAACCGCCGGGGGTCAATCGAACCAACTACACTCACCTCCCCCCCCCCTCACCCCCCTCTACCAGACAGATACCTCACCCAGGCCCCGGCCACCCCTCCGCCACACCCCCCCGATAACAGTCCATGCCCCCACATCATGGACCCAACCCCATACCGACCTGTTCCCCCTATCAACTCCAGCATGCAGCATTAGCCAATATACGACGACCCATATGAATTAAGCCATAAACACCGGACGTGATGGCATAAGCAGGGTTCCATACAATAATAAGCCCACACAACCCAATGCACATGACCCAAAAACCATGTTTAATTTACCCAATTGACACCGTCACCGGCCCGTCATGAATTTTTAAAAAGAAGTTGTCGTTGTAACATCCACACTAATTTAAGGCGCACACTACAACTACACCCCAATCCATAATGACCCATATTATGTCAAATAACCCAATTAAATGAAATGTACCAGGATATCCTACTATGCACATGACCCATTAATCGTCGCCTGGCGACGGATAAGCGCGAACGACGCGCGAACGACGCATCGATCGAGACGACGGACCCCCTATGAAAAGCCCTAATCACCGGTCGTGTGGCATGGTTCCATTACAATTAAGCCTCTACAAACAAACAGACAAAAAAAACGATGTTGATCTGAAACCCAATGCACATACCCCATGTTAATTACCAATTGTCACCAGTCATAGATGTGTCGTAACATGACACTCTAAGCGCAACTACAACCAATGCATATGACCCATATGATGGTAAAATACCCAATTAATGACATGTGACTAGTGAATAATCCTAATGCAACTATGACCCTTGTGTGATGACCCAAGAATTAGTAAGCCAAACTCACCGGTCATGCATGGGTTCTATTACAATATAAGCCACTACAACCCAATGCACATGACCCATGTTAATTACCCATTGTCACCAGTCATGGATGTGTCATAACATGACACTCCAAGCAACTACAACCCAATGTATATGACCCCATTGAAATGTCAAATACTAAATATGAACCAAATGATATTCCTAATGCACATGGACCCATGAACGAACCATATGAATTAGCCGATAAATCACCGTGGTCATTCATGGGTTCCATTATAATATAAGCCACTTACAACCATGTTAATTAACCATTGTCACTAGTCATGGATGTGACGTACAGGTGTGTCGACCGATACTCACCGATTAAACCTGCCTTTAGAACGATAACAAGCTACACAGGCAGGTTCGATCAGCACCCGAGGCTATCGATCATGATTTTTTCAACCTATGCTACTATTACGGGTTAACTTTTTTGTGGTAAACAATTAAAACAAAACTTTTGATTCACAACTATTATCGTTAGCTAAAAAAGCATTTTTCCTCTTATCCCCTCCGGGGGGGGGGGGGGGGTGGGGGGGGGCCCCCGATAAATCTCGCCTAAAATGAATACAAAAGATAACCGGGATTTTGTACGACGACCCCCCAGCATGGCCCGAGCACCTACTGGATACCCCACCACGATTTTTTGCACCGTTCTTCTATATTATCATGGCTAGAAGGTATTTTCCCTCCGATATTTTACTGTAAAATTCGTGATTCTTGTATTCCCTCCAAAAATTTCAATGAATCATATTCCCCCAGAAACAACGTCATCCTGTCACCCCTCGCCACAACAACTCCCTCGTCATCTCACCACAAATCCTGTCACCCACAAACAGCTCTCATCACGTCACGCTCCTCGTAAATTCGCATGTCACTATCACCGTCATAGACCCACCACTTTTCGTCATCCACTAGTAAGTAAATTATGTTCCTTTTGTACACATCGTTCCTAAAAGAAAACCGTGTTTATGATTCTGTAATTGAAAATGTCTTGATTATAGCTGTAATTGACATTTGTTTTTGAGATTTCTTCTTGTAAATATTTCATATTTTCCTTGGTAAAATAACTAGTTAATTGGTTAAAATTATAAAGTAACCATGTTAAGCGTATTACCATATGAACATAGGAACCGAGAATTGTGGACTAAATGCATTAGAGGTTCCTGGATGGGTGATATTTACAAGGGGAATGGGTGGTGAAAAGCTATAATTGTCCCTCAACCAACTATCTTAATTGAAAAAATAAATGTCAAGTTACCAAATCTGTTCTTATATTGTGAGTTTTTATTGGTTTTTGTGCACCAGACCTTTAAACTAACGATGGGGTGACCTGTAGGGACACATTTATAAACATGGACAAGTCTTGGATGGAAACTAATAGGATCCAGCAAATTCTTATGTAGATGTGAGTTGTCAGCGTTTACTGTTATTCAGTAACACAACTTGCAGAAGACGGGGAACATCAACCCACCCCCGAAGTTAATAAAAAACATATTTACATTCCATGTCCGTGTACCAAATGTTTAAACCACATAGAGCATAAAGTGAAGGAAGTGCAGTACCATTTATTCAGAAATAGGATTGATCTAAGCTACAGAAAGTGGAATAAACATGGAGAAAAGGATGAGCTATCAATAAGTGCCCCAAAACTTGTTAATGCTACAACATAGTTTGTTGACGACACGGATTTTGCTTCAAATATTCCAACAGATAGCCAAGCAACAGTAGAAATGGTTAATGCTACAAAAGATAATTTTGATGAGGATGACCTTGTCAAGTTTCAAGAACTATTATTAGACGCAGAGAAGCCTCTTTACGAAGGATGTCCTGACTTCACAAAGTTATCCGCAATAGTTAAACTACTTAACTTGAAGGGTAAGTACGGATGTTCTGATAAGTTCTTTACTAAATTACTAGGATTGTTAAAAAATATGCTAACTGTTGGTAATGAAACGGTGGAAAAAACTTATCAAGCAAAAAAAGTTATGAAATTGATGGGATCAGGATACAAAAAGATACATGTATGTATCAACAACTGCCTTCTTTACTAGAAAGATGACAAGGATTTGACTGCGTGTCGAACTTATGGGATATCAAGATGGAAGGTGGATAATAAGACACATAAAGTGTACGAAAACATTCCAACAAAGGTAATGTGGTACTTTCCAATTATACCAAGACTACAACGACTATTTAAGATACGAAGTATTTCAGAAGATTTAAGATGGCACGCGACACGGAGGATAATAGATGGTGTGTTACGTCACCCTGCAGATTCACAGGCATGGCATACCATAGATGAAAAATTCCCCAAAATTGCTGAAGATCCAAGAAATCTACGGCTAGGAATATCGGCTGATGGGGTTAACGTTAACACAGGAAATAGGCATCACAGTGTATGGCCTATTTTAACTGTCATATACAACCTTCCTCCATGGTTGTGTATGAAAAGAAAGTTTATCATGCTTTCGGTATTAATATCGGGATACCTGGGAAATGATATCGATGTTTTTTTAGAACCGTTGGTTGATGATCTGCATACCTTATTCGAGACAGGGGTTGATACATATGATGCTTCTACAAATGATAATTTTAATCTATGTGTTGTTGTGTTATGGACAATAAATGATTACCTTGTACTTGGTACATTATGTGGATGCCCGTACAGTGGATTCAAAGGTTGTGTAGTATGTGGGAAAGATACAAACTGTGTTAGACTTTCTGCCTCATCCAAGCAAAGTTATGTTGGTCACAGAAGATATCTACCATATTACCATCCGTTCAGAAAGCAAAAGAAGGCATTTAATGGACAACAATAATTTCTCCTGGCTTCAAATCCAATAACCGAGGAACAAATATACAACGAGGTACAACATATTGAAAATAAGTGGGGGGAAAAGGAAAATGAACAAACAATAAGGCATCAGAAAACCAAGAAGATATGAGAGGCAAATGTAGGAAGATTCAAAAGAAGAAAAGAAACATAATAGAAGAAGAGGGTAGTTCAAGCCAAGTAAACATACAAAATGGTGCGTATTGGAAGAAATTCAACATTTGATGTCGAAAACTTAGGTATTGGAGGCATCATTATGTTCCACATTGTATTGATTTTATGCATGTAGAAAAGAATGTTGTTGAGAGTCTAGTCGGAACTTTGCTAAATGTTCCAGGATAGATGAAAGATGGAGTGAATGCTTGATTGGATCTGGCTGAGTTGGGGGTAAAACCAGAGTTGTTTGCTATGCAAGAAGAAGAAAAAACAACACTACCTCCAGCAAGTTACACATTAACCAATTCTAAAAAAGACATCTTTTGTGAAGCGTTATACAACATCAGGGTACCACAAGGTTATTGTTCAAATTTCTCTAGTTTGGTCAGCCTAAAGGATAGGAAGCTCATTGGCCTTAAATCGCATGACTATCACAAGTTTATGCAAGAGTTTTTGCCCATTGCAATACGTTCAATCATGCACCCAGCCACACGATATGCTATTATCAGGTTTTACTTTTTCTTTAAATCGATATGTATCAAAGAAATCAGATTGCAAGAACTAGATAAGATGCAAGCAAAACTGGTAGTGACATTATGCCTACTCGAGAAGTTCTTTCCTCCGTCATTTTTTGATATTATGGTACATTTGACTGTGCACCTAACTAGGGAGGTAAAATTATGTGGGCACATATGCTTTCGGTGGATGTATCCCTTCGAAAGATGTATGAAGGTTATTAAAAGACATGTGCGAAACAGAAATAAACCAGAGGGATGCATTGCTGAGGAGACTATTACAGAAGAAACAATATAGTTTTTTAAAGAATATCATAAATCCATGGAAACTATTGGTATCCCACCTGATAAACATGAAACTGGTGAAAATAAGGAAGGAAAGCCATTCTCGGCCGGCAAATCAAGTGAAGTTTCTGCGGAACTCTTTCAGAAAGCACATTTGTATGTAATAAAGAATACAGATGAACTTGTACCGTATATCGAGTAAGTATTACTAACACATGTCTATTTTGTTACTTAAAATGTTCTATCAAATATAATAATCAAAGACATTATTTCAGGCGACACAAAGTTTTGAAAACAGAAAACCCGGGTAAATGAATAACATTTCTAGAGAATGAGCAAGTAAATCTTTTGCTAAGTGGTTACGCAAAGAGGTAATTAATCGTATGTTATTTATAATTGTTTGTTTATTGTTCCTTCAATTTGAAGCTAATATATACTTGTAATGAAATTCAGGTTGAGAGAGAGTTAGCGATCTCCAATGAAAGTATATCAGAAACTGTAAGGTGGATATCATATGGACCACGCACCACTGTAGTGAAATATGATGCATATAACATCGATGGGTATACCTTTTGTACGAAATGTCATGATGGAAAAGTTTACCAGAACAGTGGGGTTAGTGTTGAGGCAATAGATATGCACATATCTAAAGAAGTTACAACCACAGGACAAGCATTTTATTATGAGGTTTCACTAGAGATATGGGTACTAGATTACCGTTTCAAGCAAATTCCTTTTTTCAAATATGATTGGGTTAATCACAGAGCTTGTGGTGTGAAATGCGATACTACTGTTGGGTATACATTGGTTGACCTGAATAATTTAGGCCATAAGGTTGATCCGTTCATATTATCCTCACAAGCACGACAAGTGTTTTATGTGAAAGATCAGATAGATAAAAAATTATCTATGGTCTTTAAGGTACCTCCCAAGAATTACAAAGATATGTATGACGAAGTCGATGAGGAATTTAGTACCGTCATTCACCAGCACAATGATAACATATTGCCACATGTAGATCGACGTGACTTGGGTAATGAATCATGAAATGACTACTATCGAACCGACTGTGGAGGTGTTGTTATACGAAAATCCAAGTGAACCATGTCATGCTCAAGTTGTCACACTCTACCTTTATCTATTTCAACGTTCTTTTAAAGCATATAGACATTTGATTTTTTGTACTTGTTTAAGGATTTATGTTTGTACTGTGCAGAACCTTTTTAAGCTTTTGTTTTGCTGCAAATACTCTTGTAAAGGATTTCAATTTATCTATTAATTTTTTACTTCCTGTTTGGTTTATATGTTTGTATACGAGGCTTTCAACCCCAGGCGATGCTAACATGTAATGTATTTGTTTTTAAAAAAATTGAGATGTTATTTATGCTAATATGATGATATAGATAAGAGGTGTTTGGTTTTTGGTTTTCAAAATACCAAAAAAAAAATTAAAAAGGAATCACGCCTAGCGAGAATCGAACCTGTGACCTCCAAGATAGAGGTCAAGCGGGTTACCATCTCAGCCAGACAACCTATTCATCATAGGAAGAACAATAGATTAATTTATGCTTAATAGGTAAATAGGAAGAAGAATAGATTAACCCATGCGCTTATTTTTTTTTCATAACCTAACCCCTCTACCCCCTTAAACTCTTCCACCCATACATAACACACATTAATTTATTCCACCCACCAAAATCGTTCATCTACAGTAATCCCTAACACTTTTTCATAAACCTTAATTTCAAACATGGCGAATCAAAACGGTAACTTTATTATCTTCTTTTTTTTCTTATTCGCTGCTTTTTTGCTTATTTTTTAGCTTATCTGCTAATGTGTGTCGATTATCTATTTTTTTTTCAAGCTTAACTGTTCATGTGTGTTGCTGTATGTTGCTTATCTGCTCATGTTTCTTAGAATGATAACCTTTTTTTATTCCCCTTATATGCTTAAACACATAGTAGTTTAGGGGTGTTTGGATTATAAAATTAGATCCATATGCATTAGCCTTTGACCCATATGCATTAGCCTTTAACCCATGGGGAGATTAGCACTTCTAAGGAGTATGTGCATAGCTCAAACTTTGTTGTTACCTTGCAGAAATCATTGTTGTAAATTTAGATAGTAGCTCAAACAACAACAACTCAGACTCATATAGCACTTCTCAAATTAGTACTTCTAAGGAGATAGAGTATGACTCTCCAGAACCACCTAAGAGTTTGCTCAAATGGTATCACTATTTGTCAGATGAGTACAAGGACAATGGCAGGTTTTAAGGTTCAAAATCAAGATGTAATGAGAGTGATGTAAAACCTTCTTAGAAAGACATTGAAAAGGCTAAAGCATGTATGTTGGCTAAAGCACAAGCATCTGAGGTATCTTCCAAAGTTAGCATAGTTTCAAAGCTTGTTTAGCATATTTCTAGAGTTAGCAGAATTAGGGGTGTTTGGTTTGTCTTATTTGTAGACTGTAGCTTATTAACAGAGTTAGCAGAGTTAGGGCTGGTTGTTCACCTAATTTGCAGAGTTAGCAGAATTAGAGTTGTTTGGTCTACCTTATATGCATTGTTAGTATACTTATAGGTAACTATTATGATTTTTTTTGCCAAAATTAATTATGATTTCAGATAGTTCAGATGACAGCAATGGCCCATCAATACCAAGGGTACCTGTTTATGGGCCATCAATACAAGGATTGCTTGACAAATATGGCTATGACAATATTAAGGAATATCTTTCTGATTGCTATTTTCCTAGCACAGACAAGGAGGATACCATGGTGCACACTAGTCAGGATCCCATTCACAAATGTCACTCTCCAAAGTCTAAAGCTAAATGTGTACCAGTCTTACAGAAACGCAATCCAAATGTCAAAAGCCCTATTGCAATCATATGATGTGTGCTTGGACTACTAAATGTTGACACATGGGATGATATTTTGAAGAAATTTAGGACGAGGACACATGAAAGATGTGCAGACAAGTGGATGAATGGTAAGGATTATAGGAAGGACAATCATCATGTTTTCTGCATCTATAATGTGCATCTGTAATGTAGGTCAAATGGTGTGCTTGCATCTGTAATGTGGGTCAACAGACTTAGCAGACTTAGTTTGATTTTTAATTTGTTTTTGCATAAATAATTATGCTTACTTTAGTTAGCTCAGATGACAACAAAGGTGTTTCTAGTAAGGGGCCATCAATAACAAGTATTTCTAAGGAGGGACCATCAATTGCAAGGCTGTCTAAGGAGCCCATTCCAAAAGAATTGATTACATGGTATGGATATGACATTGTTGAGGATTATCTACCAGTTGCAAAGAAGCCCATTCCAAAAGTCATCTTTAAAAGCCCTATTCCAATCAAGGGATGTGTGCTTGGACTAGCTGATGTTGAAACACGGGATAATAATGTGAAGAAATTTGGAATGAGGACACCTGGAAGATGTGTGGACAAGTCAAAGGGGAAAAGAAAGGTTTGATGTTGAAGGTGAAGAAAGGATTTCATCATTTTGTTTAATTTCTTCTAGTACTCAGCTTTAAACAGTATTCTGGTAACATGTTAAGCTAATTTTTGGGCAATCTAACTTGTATTAGCTAACCAAACAATATTTCATGTAGTAATGACTTGTATCTATTGATGAATGTTAATTAATCAACTTTCTTAGTTAATGTTGTTTTAGTTTTTTTTGTGTTTGTATTTTTAGATACGGGCCATACAGAAAAAATGATACGGGTCACCTACAAGATTACATATTTTGTGATAAAAAAGCTTTTGGGTGTAATAGGTCAAATACAACGCGTAGTTAGTTGTGTAATATGGATGTAATAACTCGTTTATGTGGAGTGAATAAGTGTATAATCATTTAAAGAATGGTAAAGAGGGGCTTTTCTTTTTCATGAACATAGTGAGTCTTTAATCCATTTGACGATCAATTATAATGTTTCTGCATATGCATCGATTCTGGTATTAAGTTGGTGATGGGCTGATGATCGATGATTTTAGTTTTTTAAGTTAATTACTCTTAGAACTTCTGCTGTGATTTCTATGTATTGTTATGAGGCACAGACAATTTCTTAGGTTCGGTTCTGGGATTTTCGGTATGCGTGTAAATTATCACATATTCGTTCACCATTAAAATCGGACTCTTAAGATGACAAAAAAGCAACATAAAATGACATAATAATATGTTGTTTTTTGTTTCAGTTGTGTAATGTCCGAGCGAGGGTACGGCGCCTCGCTCGCACGCTCGCGCTCTCGCTAAAGGAAGAAAAATGAAGCCAAACACGACAAAAAACCAAAGCACGGAAGGAAACGTGTATAAGCTCGCGCATTGTGGAAAAAGACAAAGTCAAAATAAAAGAAAGTGCATTTGCCGCCCCCTCAAGTAATAGTCAAACACCCCCTTAGAGAGAGTCATAAGACGGAGCCGAGAAACGCAAAAGAAAATAGATAATAGAGAAAGTTAATGGGCAACCAATGCGGGGGTCCATTTCCAATGGGCTGAAGGACAAGCCCATTAAGCTTTTATGTAAATATTGCTTTTTGTAAAGGCTTATTATACAAATAAGAGAAAAAAGGCAAGGACCATTTCTAAAATAAACCATCGCCTTAGTCGGCCAAAACAAATACTTGGCACAAATGCCTATTTTAACAGTACGATTTAACCTTCTCTCCGCGCTCTAGTCAATGCCAAACCATCGTATTTTAACCTATTAGTAAGTCGGTATAGTTACACATTCACTCTCCACACCTCCCACATAAATGTTAAAAAGTATAATCCCCACACCTCCCAAACCACCAAAACCCCCACCAACTCGCCCCACTACCATGAATCCATATAAAACAAACAAAAATAATCACTAAGTAAACCTCTACAACTATCCCTTTACCTCCACATATTCCCTTCACACCCCCCCTCCCCCCCTGCACATGTTCCATGCATATAATCTATTACCATGAGGCTATGGGACACGTCACACTAGGAATAGATCTTTGTACTTCTCTCATCTGCATTTTTCCACGACCTAGAAGAATTTATTTCCCTTGTGCACAATCACCATGTCGTTTCTCACCCTCGTTTTTCCCTTCACCACCAAACAAAACTTCACTACCCCACCCCCCACATGGGCTTATAGACAGGTTGGCAATCCTTAGCTCCTCCATTCGTTCAAAAATAAAGACAAAAGATTCAAGGGTTAGGATTGAGTTCTTGGGCACCAAGGCAATTGGATGGCTAGATGATGATCTTTGAAGCACTCACATAACTATCACAACAAGAACAAAGCTTAAAAACCTAGAGCTTATATAAAGAGGAAGAGGACAGAAGAAAAAAAAACTGATGTAGTGTAGGGGTAGTATAATTTAATTTTAATGTTTTTTAAAGTTTTATGTAATTTAAATTCTGTATTTTACTTTTAAAAAAGCCTTGTAACCATTTTAAGTTTTAATGAAATTTAATGTTTTATGAAAAAATCCTGTTTTTAAGTTTAATGATAGTTGTGTTTTATAACTGTTTGATAAGCTCTCATAAGCTCACTTGGTTTTGTTTAACCTGGTGGACTAAAGAAAACATAAGATTTTAAGAATTCAAGTTAGATTTCATAAAAATTTCACCTTAAATTATTTAGCTTCTGGATGAAAAGCTGTAATGGAAGAGCTTATGTGTAATTTAGAATGCTTATTGAATAAGCTGGGTAGGTAGAGCTTAATTAGGGTCATTCAACTCCTGTTTTGAGCAAGGAGTCAAGGTACTCTTCATTTTACTTTTTCTTGCCTATCTTTCATGCTTATTTCTTAACTGCTTATTCTGCTTATTTGTGGCTTATTTTCTGCTTATTATTTACTTAATCTGTCTTACCTATGCATATGTGATCTTATTTAATTGGCTTGACTTTAAAAGTATTTTAGTTAAATTTTGAAATTTTCAATATCTAAAGGGTGTTTGGGAACGGCGTCAAAACAAGTTCCAAAATGTTTTTGGAGTCGCTAATGCGCATGTCTGTAGAATGTGTCTTTTGAGCTGTTAGTTTAACTATGTATATATCAAAGTTTTGTCAAGGTAGAGTAAATCTTAAGTCTGTTTGTAGGGTCGTTAAAGGTTTTCTAGGAATGCTCAAAGAAAACCGCTATGTATGTTAAAACTTCACTAGATAGGGAACTGCTTATAAGTCAGGCGTGTTTTTAAAAGTGTTTGAAGCGCATGGTCTTGTGTCGTCATGTTGGTCATGAGTTCAATAGTATATAGTTGAAGTTGAGATTATCATTTGTTTTGTTGAGATTTGGCAAAAAGATCTGCGCCAAAGTATATTGTTCTAGTGTCAGTTTTAAAGTTGCATTAGCCAGTCTTCGAATCCTTATTTTTAGTTTAGTTAAATTTATATTTAGTTTTTAAGAATTTGTGCACAAGCTTTGGTAGAGTATGAGTTTGAAATGTTTAAACTTATTTAGGTTTTTAACAGCTCATAGAGACATTTGAAATTGATAGCTGTGTCTGAAAAGTGCCTTTCGTGCTCTATGCGCTCGCGCAAATAAGCTTGAAACTCAGCATTGGCTCGCTGCGACCGCAGTGTATTTCTAAATCAGCTGAATTTTTCATGTATGGCTCTTATTTGTTCAATATTGATTAAGTGCTGTTTAGGAAACTTGGAAGATAAGATGTTAAGATTATTCAGTCTGTACATAAGGAGAGTGCCATGTAGGGGCCTTAAAAATAAGCTAGAGAGTGGCTGATTGGGTGCTGTTGGTGTAGCGCATTTTTAGCTTATAGCTTATTTGCTTTTTCAAGGTTTTCTGCTTATCTCTTTTGCTTATTTTTGTTTCCTAAATGCTTATTAGTTATAATTTGTATTCTGTCTTTGCTTATTTGATATTACATGGCTTATTAGTCATTTAAGAGAGATCACAAGTGTAGTTTAAGCCTGCTAGTTCAATTGCCAGTATGTGTGGCAGCTTTAATTTTGTTGTTTTTTGGCTCTATTGTGTGGTTTTTTAGATTTAGTTAATGTCTTCAGATTCAGCTTATGTAGGTGCCTTAGGATTATGGGTCTTAGAGCCTTATTAGATTTGGGTTTCGCTTTTAAGCTAATTTGGATTGAAGCTAAAATACGAACAGCTCGGTTGTTAAAGGTTTTTAAGAAATGAGATGCGTGATTCAATATGCTTATGTTTAGTTGTTTGATTTGTTCATAGATAAGATTGTAGATTGTTTAAATTGCTGAGTGTTGCTTGATTTTCAGTTTCATAAAAAGTTGTAATTTTTAAATTTGCTTATTTTTCTTAGTTTTATAAGTTTTAAAAAAAAAGTTTAACCAAAAAAAGAGAGAGGCCAGACTCGAACCCTGGACCTCCCCCTTTTCAAAGTCACCCACAAACAAACACTCATACCGCTATGCTACAATAGCTCATCCGGTATGAGTGTGTTTGATTAATTATTTAAGCCCAAATTAGCCTTTAAGCCCACAGCCACCATTTAGCTTATTAATAAGCTGTTTTTCCAATTTTAGATTTTTCTTAGGATCTTTGTAGTGTAACTTATTTTCCCTAAATTTTTCATATTTTTTCATAATCGTTTACTATTTTTAATCATTTATTTTTATTAAAACTATTTTTAATTCATTATAAATTAAATAAAAATCAAAAAAATATTTTTCTTATTTAGAAAATTTTCTTTTATCATTTCTCACGTAGGAAAAATAGAAAAACTTTTGAAGGGTAATTTTTGCAAAAATTTAATTTTTAAAGAACGGGATTCAAACCCCGTTCTCGTTTTCTCGTTTTTGAACTCGATTTAATTCCGTTTTCGTTCTAGTCTTTTTTATTCTTCATATTTAGTCACATAGAGTAGATTAGAAGTATAAACATCTTTGTAAGGTCAATTTTTAAGAATTTAGGTTTTTGACCCCTTGTTCGGGGCTCGTGCTCTCGTTTATTTTGTTTTATTTCATAATTTTTAGGTTTTTTCCTTAATCGTTTTTGCACATTAGTAGATAATTTAGCTTTCTAATCCACTTAATCATTAATACCATTCAAATTCCAACTTTTTGACTGTA
>BQNB010159297.1:0-14928 GCA_026074375.1 Tanacetum coccineum | reverse complement strand
TCCTTTTATCTAGGTTTGCTTAATTTCATTAGAATAGCTTAATTCTAGAAATTCAGCTCCTAAGGATTGATAATAAGCTAGATAGCTTGTTACTTTTGTTAACTAGTAGAGTATTTCTTTTTGGATATCCTTAGCACACATCATGAGCATCAAGTAGTTTCTTTTAGTTTCAAATTTCATCTAGTAATAAGCTTTTTAGCTTATTAGCAAAAGCTTATTTCAGCTTAAGTAAAAAAAACTATCACTTTTTCATTTCAATTTTCTTGTTAAACTTAGTAATACTTAGCCTAATTCTTTTCAAAAATATTAATACACATCTTAAGCTACAAGTAGTTTCTTTTAGTTTCAAATTTCATTTAGTAATAAGTCATAAATAAGCCAAAATTCAAAAAGATAAGAAAACTTATAGTTTCTGTAACCAGTTTCATATTGCTTATTTTTTAGCTTATATAGTTGTTAAAAGTTGAAAGTGATTTCATTAAAGTTGTTTAGAATAAGCTAGTTGACAACTTTGTAGTTTTAAGTTTTTTCTGAATCTCACTTTTTAATAAGTCAAAAATAAGCTAGAATCGTAGGGTTTGTTTCGTATTTTTCTTAAACTTCAGGGGCACTCGTTTTAACTATAGTGTAAATTTACTAAAGTTTGCCCGCCTACCCTGTTCTTTTCTTTCTAACAGTTTCTACCCTGTTCTTTCTAAGAATAAAAATTAGTTTTATAATTTTCATTTTAGTTTATTAAATTAGGGTTTATAGTTTTAATTGGTCAAATTAGGGTTCAATTAGTTCATAAAAATTAGGGCTTTTCATTCCATTGAATTTCTGCACCTTTTTAGCATTTTAAAACCATTTTTCTTTATTTTTCTCATTTGATTTGTATTTTCTAGGAATTAAAATAGATTTAAGTGAATTACTTTTTCTTAGAAAAATCATAAAAAATAGAAAAATAGTTGAAAAATTAAAATTCTTTTTGCAATAATTTTCTTTTTAAATCTAGTATTTTTGAAAAATAAAAGAAAAATTTTAGTGTTAATTTTTAGAAAAAGTTTATTTTTGATAATTCATTAAATCTTAGAAAATTAATAAAAAATTCAAAAATACATAAAAAATTCTAATTCTTTTTCCTAAAATTTTCATTTTAAATTTGTGATTTTTAGGTATAAAATTTGTTAAAAGTCGTGTTTTAGATTTTAGATTTCAGTTTTAGCTTGCGTTTAATACGTTTGTGTGCATTTAAATTTCGTGCTATTTCATTGTTTCTTTAATTCTTGCTATTACATTTGTAGTATAATCAACAATTCAAAAGTTTCTTATCATTCTAAGCTCGAATCCGAATTATTCTTAAATTCTCAATTCACGATTTCGTTGGGACACGACCCGAGGATAAGTACTTCCCGGATAAAAATATACAAATTGTGTTTTATTTTGTGAGATTTCTACCTTATATTTCTCTTGGTTGAGAAGTATTTTGGCAAAGAATTCTTACGAGATTAATACTATATAAGTATATTGAATTTGTTTTACTACACACCAAATTTTGGCGCCGTTGCCGGGGAATTCGTGAACGATTGTTGAAGAGTATTGTTGAAGTAAGAGGTTTTGAAGATCCTTCCTTGCGGAAGTTATTTGTAATTTTCTACAACAAAATTAAAGATCATTTTTATTGATTTTTATTTTTTTCTAATAATTTTTTTTTTTTTTTTTTTGTAAATTTTATTTTTTTTATTTTTAATTTTTAACCTTTTATGGAGATAATTTTTTTTTTTTTCTTTTTTTTTTTCTCCAGGCATTTTTTCTTGTTCATTTTTTTTCTTCATTAATTCGATTCCTATCGAATTAAGTAAAAAATAATAATAATAAACATTTGGATACAAGCTATCCATCTTAAACCATTCCAATAAACAACAAAACAAATCGTGAAGTACTTGCGAGGTACGACGGACCTTTAAGTTTACAAACTATAAGGTGAGTTTAAGGGAAAGTGATAGCTATTCTCTAAGTAGTCATTGCGGCTCGCTAAGCTTTTCCGCTCACTTGTGCGTACTCTTAGAGACTTATCGTGAAGCTTGTAATAAGCGATTACCAAAAATATTTTTGTTTTCATTCCTAATAAAAACTAAAAAATTTTAATTTCCTCCAAAAAGAATCTTCTCAATCTCAAATTTTCTTATGCATTATTCGAAAAAGCAAAAAATATTCTTCTTATTCCTCTGATTTGTTTAATTCTCATTTTCTTTATCCTCTATAACGTTTAATTCTTATGGAGCTTAATCGTTCAAAATCCCGTTATTCAATCAAAGAGTGTTCAACTTGTGGAAGTTGGTACACTAAAGAATGTTGTTCGATAGGAAATCTTAAAGACCAAATCATTGTTCCTGTGTCCGACTCTTTTCAGCATTGTGCGGTTTGTGGAACCCCAGTCGATGGTCCGTATTGTCATGGATGTACTCTTATACGTACGAAATTTGAAAAAGATTTGTTTGCATAGCTGTGTTGATTATGGGTTTTCCAAAAATACTTCAAGATACTCCCGAGTCATCCAAGACAATACTCAAACGTGTTATGCTCCACAGAGCAAGCGTTGTTGATCAAGACCCCGGTGTGTATATTTCACAAGATCCTCCACAAATCGATCATAATTGTTGTTATGAGTGCGGTGATTCATTAAAAGGGATTTTTTGTCAAAATGTATGGTGAATTTTGTGGAATGAAAAGGTGCTCATTTCGGTTACAACTGTCCACCAAAAGATCCGATCATTTCTGAGCCGGAACCGTTCTATAATCAAAATTTTGATTGTTTCCCACATGATTCACAAATTCTTCCACAACAATATTTTTGTTGTGAAAACTGTGGAGGTCCTCATGAGACTTACCAATGTCAGCCGATGAACCAAGAGTATTTTTATTCTCATTCTTCCGGTTTCGACCAATTTCAACCTCCACAGTTTTCCGATGCTTATCAGATTCCTCCGGTAGCAAGTATGGAAATGCTACATGCTCAAGCGGACCTTATAGAATCTATGCAAAACTTCTTGATGAAGTATGATCATATACCTCATAATGAAAAGAGCATCAAGTTATTGCTTGCGGAGGAGAAATTTTTGAAAATCAAGCAAGTTGTGGAAGAAGAGCAATTTCAACCTGAGTATTTGCAAAATGTTAACAAATCTTCTTACGGATTTACAAAATTCTTAATGAAATCCACCACTCAAGCAAGAACTCCGCTAACCAAGCTCCAGAAAGATCAAGAGAGAAGAGTATTGTTGGAACGCTTGCTGAGAGAGACCTTCAAAACAGCTAATCATGCTTTAAATGAAAGTCATTCTTCTAAAGAAATGAACAATCCAAGATTTGGAGATTTCAGAATCAGCAGTGTTTAGAGAAATGAAAGAATGGTTGAATGATTTAGGGAATAAGATATATCGAAAGGAGGTGCTCAATATTGATTATAGAAGGAAATGTGAAGATAAGATTTATGAGCTTAAGGAAAGATTCAATGGTCTAAGCATTGAAATTTGGAAAATCACACAAGAAGCAAAAGAACTTAGAGAATCTGAAGCTAGAGTTCAAAGTCGGAAGATTATCATTGACGATGTCTCGTATCATATGTGCTATGATGTTTCGCTCGGCATGGAGGGAGGATTTTATGCACGTTCTCATTCCAGAGAAATCATCGATTCACACTCACGTTTTTGAAAAAAAACGTTTGAGCCTAAGGATTCGCCTCCATAATGGGAAGACGGGCATATTAACACTATTACGGAAAACGGACTGGGATTACGTGTTCGAGTCCCTCTGTTTCAAACCCAAGTGAGTCCGATGACTTTAGTTTGGGGGAAGGAGTTGTAAGTTTGTTCGACAATCCGTATGATTACTATTTCCGAGAAGTACACGAGTAGAATTTGCTCATCTTGCTCCACTTTATCGGAAATCGTTTGAAAGTTTGTTGTCGATGACGATGATACCGACGACTAATGTACGATGTATGATGTCGATTCTTATGATCGTGTTGATTCTTGTGGAGGATAGGAGGAGAGATGATTCTCGACATTTCTAAGATCGTTGACATTCTCTTGGGAGAAATTAGCTCGGAACGTTATCTTTTATTGAAAAGTTGTACGCTTTTAGGTCTCTCTCCTCCTATTCCTTTTTCTCCTCCTATCCGAATTCTCCTACAATTGTGCCCTCCTCTACTATCCCCGTTATGGATATTGATTTGTCTTTAGAGGAGGCGGATTTGCTTAGTTTTTCGGAAAACATTGATAACACGGTTGTATCGTGAGTGACGTGATTCAGGTGAGGACAACTTTTTTTTTTTTACGTCCATGATATTTAACCCCTTGATGACTTCGATGGTTTCTTTCGGAGTCACGATCGTCATTTATTTTTTGATTGATGTGCCCCCGTGATGGCTGAAGTTATTATTTTGATGAAATTAACTTAGTGAAACTTTCTTACCCGGGTATAGTGAAAAATGTTGTTTCAGATGAAGAGGAAGATTCCTTCACATTCACTACCCGATCATTTTTACCATTTGTCACCTATCCTGAGGTTTTACCCGCATCTTACTCCACGGGGTGGATGTGAAGATAAAATTTTTATTTCGGGTTTTTTGATACTGATGCTTGCTAAAGGACAAAGAGTTCAAACAGAGTTCTAAAGCACACTTTTCTATTCTTTGGCATTTTTATTGCTATTATTGGCAAAATCCGCGGTAATTTAATGTACAATTTAGCAAAATATCAAAAATTACCCAAACTGAAGGATTGCCGTGTCTCACGCAATGTTATGAAGTGTACACTTTGTAACTATCAAGTTCCAAAGATGCCCTTGTTTAGAAACCTTTTATGAATCACCTTTTAAACAATTTTCGCTTTTCTCCAACATTTCATCTCTTGGAAAAAAATTAATCGGCAATCATTTGCAATTTTTGCAACTTTAGCTCATCGAAATAGGCTACTACCGATTAATAGAGCACAAAGAGGAAAATTCGTCATCCTTTGACTTTCACTAGACTAAGCAACGTAATTAAACAAGTCATTGTCAAAATATAACATCACAATAATGTTTAAGTCTTATACTTTACAACTTGTGAACTTTTTCACTCCCGGGAATAAATTAATTGATTTTAAGGAGCGTGTGCACTCTTTTTAACTCATCCTTAGATCAATTTATCTTCATAGTTGAAAAAAAATTCATCTAAGCTTTACATAATAAGCTTGTGAGCTCAAATGTTAATAACTTAGATAAACCTCGATCAAAGCTAAAAGAGATTTTAGAAACAAAATTTTCAATTGATTTGAGAAATGAAATTTTATACCTTTCTTTTTTTTTTATGTATCTATATTATTTTTTCTTGCAATAGGAATGTTTGTTCTTTAGTTCGAACCCCTACTTAGGCCTTTCTCCCAAATAGGATATTCGCAAACAACAAGCGGTGTTCTTAGTTCGAACCCCCACTCCGCTGCTAAAGTTTTTTAGGTTTATCGCGACAACACCTTTTCCTACAAAGCTCTAGAATCCTAAGTTCCTGTTGTTGCATTCATCACCTAGGCCGCGCTCCATAGTGATGAATGCCTCACGATCCTTGATCCTACGTACATAGTTTTAATCCTTAGTGGCGACCCCATACGTGTCTTCCTCTCAACATGGATCGCCAACGATTAATCAATTTACTACATTTAGCTTTTATTATTCTATTTTTTTCGAATGCTTCATGGCACAAAAAAAAATTGCTTTTGCATTAGAAATGCTTCATGGCATTCTTTTATAATTGTCTTTTTGATGAATGGAAAAAAATTTCATTTTAGAAATCAATCTTATAAATTTGTAAAAACAAAATCTTACTTATATTTAATGGAAATTCTTTTTTCAAAATGTTAAGACTTTTTCTAAAAGGACATGGTTGACTTAGCATAATTTTAAAGAGCACGTATGTTTAAGTGTGTTAAGTGCTATGGGAAGTTAAAAAGCACAAATCCCATTCATTTAAGCTTAGTTTTCCAAATAAACCTTGCTAAACAAATACAATTATGTTTCACTTACGAGTCATTTCTCGTTATTACTTTTAAAATCCAAAGCAATAGGATTTGTGAAAGCTTGGGCCTACAAAAGGTTAGGTTAAAGACTAAGCTAGGCATTTTTTTCACCCAGTTCAATCAAAATTAACTCCTATTTCTCACCAACGGACTACCTAAAGAGGTGTTTTTGTTTTCCAAAACTAAGCTTCTTTGGCTTTTCTTGTATAGCAAAATTTTAAAGTTCTCCCCACTTTCTTTCTCAAAAGCGTAATTCCAAAAGATTCAATCAAGGTTGCGTTGAAGTGCAAGTCATATCGAAGAATGTCTGAGTTCCACAAGCTTTTTGTAATCTTTCAAAACGAGACGTAAACTTTTGGATCTATGTCGGGACTACATAGAAGTAGGAGTACCATGCAGTCTACGATTCCGGTCGAAAAATCTCCGCCAACTTACTATACCATAGTTCTTCCTAATAGGTAAGAATATGAGCAGGACTGGTTAGCGATCAACATCCAAGTCGCCCAATCGCATCATGTTCTTTTCTGAGTGTAGGCAAACCTAGTAACGAAATCCATGGACAATCTCATCCCATTTCACACATAGGGGAATCTCCAACGGGCCTGTATACTAACCAATAGCCCTTTCGATGTTCAATTTTTAACTGCTGACAAGTCATACACTTGGATACAACGTAGCCACATCCTTCTTCATGCGTTTCCACTAAAATATACTGTTTCAAATCTCGTGTTGTTCATTTTGGTTGAACCTGGATGAATAGTAAATAGAGAACTATGAGCTTCGTTTCATAACCTTCTCGCGAAGTGCACTGAGCATTAGGGAACACTATAGCCTTTCTTTAAACCACACAAATCACCGTCATCATCAACACTGATCTAGTATGTTTACGTCTTCAACATTCTGCACAATTACGCCCAAACTCTCCGTCATCCCTTTGAGTTTTCTTTGATCTGTAGCATAGAGGTTAGCTCTATCCTCATACGCGCCAATAGCCTACGCCAGAACCTGTACACATACGCTCAACATCCAAACGCTCTAATCACGGAAGGATTATGGAATCAAAACAAGCTATCATCCCAGATTTTCGACTAGTGCGTCGGCAACCACATTTAGCCTTGCCCCGGATGGTACTGGATGTTGTGTATATCTTTCAAAAGTTTCAACCATCTTCTCTGTCTCATTGTTATGTTCTCGCTGAGTAAAAATTTATTTGAGAACTCTTTTGTATATGTAAATATATCACAAGCTTCATATACAGATAGTGTCTCCAGATCTTCAATGCAAAAAACACACGGCAAGCTAATCTCAAGAAAATGGGTTGGATAATTTACTTCTATGGTTTCTACTGTCTTGAAGGTAGGAGACTCAACCTTCCCATGTTGCATCAAAAACACAACCCAAAACATTTATTCGATGCAATCACTGTATATCTGAAAACACCGGAAACCTGATGGAAGAGTCAATATCGGTAGCAGACCACCATCATCCATTTCATTCCTCAAAACTCATCCTGACGCTCATCCCTGTCCACTACAAACTTTCACCCTTTTCATCAGCTGGGTTAAGAGGTAAAGCTAATGGGAGAAACCCGTCAACAAAATGTCGGTAATAGCCAGCAAGTCTAGAACACTTCTCACCTCTCGTCACCCCTGGTAGGTCTCGGCCATTTGTGATAGCTTCAACTTTTGTTGGATCCAGAATGATGCGTCGGCAGTACAATATGACCAGGGAAGCGATAGCTCGTAAACCAGAACTCGCACTTCAAAAATTCGCTACACACTTCTTTGTATAAGGAATCTCCAACACAATCCGTAGATGTCGCTCATGCTCTTCTTCAGACTTAGAGTAAACGAGGTGATGTCTGATGTAAACATAACGAAACTTTTCAGGTACTCGTGGAAAATAAGGTTATCAAATCTATAAACACGCAGGAGCATTTAGTCAGACCGAAGGGCATAACCAGAATTCGTGTGTGACCATTAACGCGTACGAAAGGCAGTCTTAGGAATATCATGCTCTCTAATACGAAGCTGGATGATATAACAGATCGCAGATCAATTTAGAAAAATATTTGGGCCCTTGCAGGTTGGTAAAACAAACGTCGATTCGCGGAAGTGGATAGCGGTCCGAATAGTAATACGGTTGGTTCGCGGTAATAATACACAAACGCCTTGCTCCCATCCTTCTTCTTAACAAAATAAGACGGCTGCACCCCACGGTGGTAACACTGGGTTCTAATATAGCCATTCTCCACATCTCTGTAATTGCTCCTTTAACTCTTTCAAATTCTACTGGTGCCTACGCATACGGAGCCTTTGAGATAGGTTCAGTCACCGGAATTTACTCAATGCCTCAAATTCTAATCTCTCTTGCCGGACGGAAGTCCAGGAGGAAGTTCATCAGGGATAAAAACATAGCGAATTCACGGAACAACAGAAAGATTTTCAATTTTAATCTCTCCAAAGACGTAGTCCATTAACAGAAAGCAGAAAACCTGGCACCATGAGAAATCAAAGGTACGTGCCTTCATAGCATAGATGAAACCCATGATAAACAAAATTCAGGTTGGCGAACGTTACCAACGATCAAAGTCCGTAGCCCTAGAGTCAATGGTAGCTCGTTGAGAAGCCAACAATCCATGCCAAGAATACATCAAAGTCGGTGCATATGGGATAGGTGTAAGATTCGCAGGACGAATACGATCTCAAACGGAGTAGGAACTATTACTATATTCATGGTCAATAAAGTAATTTGGATCTTCATTTGGGTTGAAATGATTTTTACGTTTCGATTAATGGTGTAGAAGTTCATATTAAGTTTTCTTAGCAAATATGGTAGACTATCATAGAATGCGTAGCCCCCAGTTTAATAAAACGAAGCAGTACGATATCAATGTAGAGATTACGGTATTAGTACCTGAAGTCTTGCCGCCTGATCACGTGTCGTAGCATAAACTGTCTGTAGTGGAGGGTAGTTCTAGCAAAATCTGTTGGCATAATTTGCTTCTGCTTCGCTCGGGACAATCCTACCACCTTATGTTGTGTAGACCCGCAAGGTAAAACATCCCGGTCGCCTTTATAACAAACACCTAGATGAGGCTTTTCACAGGTTAGTACAAAGAGGTGGAGGAGCAAAGTTTTGAGACATCCTCTGCTTGCAGAACCCTGAAGCATGACCCTGTGATTAAAATCCGAGTTGACTGACCCCTGTTCTGGGCCGCTGGTTGTCTAGTTACCCTGACCCTGGCGTTGTCATTTCACATTCCTACCATTAAACCTCTGATCATGACCCCGAAAATCTGTCGTCCTCGTATCATTAACCTCCGTTGATGACCCATATACTAATGCTGACCCTAGTAATAACGACCCTTGTTCTCTGCTTGGCCCTGTCCCCCTGTTCTGAATCCGATTACATCTCTATCCCGCTTATTCGAATTCCCCTCTCATGAATAAGCAATGTTACGTGGCGGCAGCCGCAACCTGCGCAAACTTCGTATAACCTCCGTATTGACGATTCGGTCTAAAAACCCACTTTCTTCAGCCCCCACTTGAAAATGTTAGCTTGCCTCTGGGCATCTCCAGCAGTTAGCTCACCAAAAAAAACTAGCCATCTAGTGGATACTATCCATGTCACCTCCCCAGAATTCTCTCGATCCAACTGATATATCGGACCATATAATCACGCTCCATATGTTGTTGTTCAGATTGCGGGAAGGAAAAAGTACATGTTGTAAAGGATCTCACGAAAAGCAACCCGAAGTACAGTATCGCAAAAGATAACCTCTATACCATGAGTAGTAATTGAGCTTTCCACCAGCTCAGTGCATCACCTTCTAGTTTTAAGCCAGCAAGGGAACGATGTCTTGAAGTTGGTCGGGACATCCCAAAACTTGAAATAACTCTCATATACGTAATCCAGTATTCTGCCTCGGCAGGCAGTGGCAGCAGACCGAAACGCAAGCGGCTTTAACTTAGTAAACCTTTCGATCCAAACATGAATTCCTTGGGGTACAGCATCACCTCCACCACCACCACTGCCACCTGAAGATTCAGCACCATTCCTGATGTCATTGGTGATCTGAGTCCTCAAAAGCATAGCCCGTAAGGTTAAGGGAGGAGCATTGGCACAGCTAGCAGCAATATAGCTCGAAGTTAGGAAACCTCATCATCTGAGTTTCTTACGTGTGTACCATCTGACACGATCGAGAAAACGATTAGCAAACGAAACAAGATTGGTTACAGAGAGAGTTAGAGATTGGAACTTAATGATCCTACCCAATCCTCAAGGTCATAGCCTAAGCTCTAAGGTCATAAGACTCGTCATGATTAAGCCTAGGCAGCTCTGATACTAATAAATTGTATCGTTCCGAGACCCAAAAGGTAGAAGTATTACCATATTTAGTGTGACATCAAAAGCATACTAATCATAAACAAGCATAAACAGCGGAAGGTCTTAATAAAATAACCAAGGGAAATATAGTCAACACGACTTAAAAGGTACTTAAAGTTCTCAAAGATAGATTATCCAAACGAAATAACAAATGTCTTAAAAAAAGCAATTATATATCAAAAATACTAAGAACTAGGTAAGTCCACACTCTGCACTCATAATCTTGATGAAAGCAAACCCAGCTCCCTAGCTTAGATTACCTGCCGCAGGAAAAGATAAAGTGCGGCTGAGCTTACAAAGCCACGTGAACAGATTTATAATCGAATGCAAAGATAACGGAAATCAAAGGATCAATACAAGGTACAAAGAATATCGCAATAGATGATCAAATGGTACAAATATAAGGTGAGACAAATTCAAAAGATCAAATCATTAGTTGTAAGGTAAGTTGAATCGAGAATCAAATTAAGTTAATCTTAAGTTCAATCACCTAAGCCCAAACAAATCATATCATAGTAACCATGGAGTCGCACGAACTGCCAAATGTGAAAGACGTGGATGCACCAATTATCAGTCCCGCAAAATTCCAAATATCTCTGTCATAATCCATCGATACAAAAAAATCTAGGATGCATCCATAGCCCCTTTTAAACAATAACTAGTTTCAATCGTGCCATATAATATCAAATGGGGGACGGTGTGAGAAATCACTCACCCACACATGAGTCATGCCAATAGGGTGCATCATGTCCACGGCATGTTACTCATTCATGGTAGGAAACAAATAGTTGGCTTGGTTCTCTAACTGAAGGGTTCAAGCAATATTTCATAATCAACAGTTCATTTTCAAAGGATTCATAGCAAAAGGTTCAATGTCACAGTGTTCAGATTTTCATAGGTTCACATATCAAAGGTAGCTAGCATAGCAGGGTTCAAATGGAACATAATGACAGATCATATAAGAAAGCCAAAATAAAAGGCTCAGAGCAAATGTAGCAAATCACATAAGTAATCAAAGATAGAGAGGAATATGTCATGAGAAACCTTAACGATAAGGTCAGAATATCTGTACCTTATTCCGAAGCAAAGCAAAATCAAAGAAACACCACAGGAATATCAAAATCACTCCCTCTTGACCGAACCTAAAGAAATGATGAATCGACATTAGCAGCCATTAATTTAAGTACATACTTTCTATTTTTAGAAACTTTCCATTTTTAGTAACTTTCCATTTTTAGTAACTTTCCATTTTTAGTAACTTTCCATTTTTAGTAACTTTCCATTTTTAGTAAGTTTCCAAAATTAGTAATATTCATCATTTGAGATTCTATTAAGTATTTTAAATAGCTTAGGGACTTAATATGCCAACCTTACAAGCTTAGGGTTAAATATGACAACTTTCCATATTTTAGGGTTTAATATGCAAATAATTAATTTAGGTTAAAAGTGTAACATCAAAGTTTATCATTTTTTCAGATTATACCTTCCATTTTTATGTATTACAAGTCAAACCCTTAAATTTTTACATTAATTACATATTTAGTTCCTTTGGTTTATTAATTATTTAACAATATCTTTAATTTTCCATAATTACAAAAAAAAAGCCCTTTAGATTCCAATTATGACAAAATCATAGCTTTTATACATTAAATACTAAACAAACTTTTTATATTACTTTTCAGAATTTACAATTTCAGTCTTCTATTTTAAATTAATTTACTTTCTAATTACTTAATATATGTAAATTTGAACATTTTAAATCCAAACTAATATCAAATGACTTTTTATACCCTCAACTTATTTTATAAGGAACTATACTAATATATATCATGTCTTAAACAGTCCCCATAGTTCAGAATTACAAAACATGTCCTTAATACTTTTTATATCACAATCGGCTACATGAAATCCACCAAACCCTAGTTTATTTTTCCATACTCAACACATTATTTCCCAATCATTTAGCATTTATTGCACTGGAAAAAATAACAAAACACTAACCCTATTATCTTTAAACATTTTCTTTCCTTTTTCCCTTATTTTCGAATTCGGCAAACACACTTAAATCCCCAATAATTATTCGAATCACTTCTAAATTTTTCCAACAATGTTTCTGAGTTATATGTTATATGAACAACCTTAGAAAAATATAAAATGAATTTTACCAATATTGTATATGCCGATCAATACTAGCTAGAAATTAGGGTTTCGAATATGATTTGATCTATAAAATCAAAATAAAATGAATGAACATTTTTCTTATGCATAGATCGAATTTATATGATGAAAAGTGAGTTGTAAAAATACCTTGGATGATCCTTAGGGATTTTATGAATTTATGAACCCGGTTGTGATTTTCGAACCCAAAACAATACCAAAAATCGAATCAAGCACACCCCAAGCTTCCCACTATTTTTCCCACACTCCTTAACCTTCAAATAATCTTAGAAAAATCGCACAAGTCTTGGAAAATTCCTGTGTGCCGCCACTTAATTTATTTAGGGTTCGGAAATTGGTTTTAAGAAATTTACAAATGAAAAATGTATATAAAAGATATACTAAAGAATAATGCCGAGATTTTGGGTTTTTCAAAGGGATAAAATCAGATTCTAATTTTGCCTAAATTATTTTATAATTATCCTATTTCATTTTATATTTAATTTGTATAATATAAATAATTAACTTTTAATAATTTCGGCAAAATACATATATATAAGTAATAATTATTTTTCTTGCATAATATAAGATATTTTAATCTTACATAAATTTTCATAATTATTTTCATAATTGCTAAATATTGTATTTTCATAATTTCTATAATTAAACTGAAATTTGTTTAAACTTTTATAGATTTTCTTGCATTAGGGGTATTTTGGTAATTTTACACTTATTGAAATTTTTAGGTTTTACAACTCTTCCCCCCTAAAAGAAAAAT
The DNA here is from genome assembly GCA_026074375.1 of Tanacetum coccineum. Lineage (NCBI taxonomy): Eukaryota > Viridiplantae > Streptophyta > Magnoliopsida > Asterales > Asteraceae > Tanacetum > Tanacetum coccineum. Next base: position 1,569 of record BQNB010159297.1, on the reverse strand, counting down.
TCGTCCTCGAATTAGAAACATGATACGACTGAAAAGAACATACCAGATCATGGAAGAAAATGAGGATAAGAAGTCCGTATAGACTCCTCGGTCTCCCAAGTGGCTTCCCGCTCGGGATGATTCCTCCAAAGAATTTTGACAAAAGGGATCGTCTTGTTCCTCATGACTCTGTCCTGACGGTCTAGAATAGACTCAGGCTCTTCCGTATAAGATAAATCCTCACGGATCTGATCGAATGGATAAGAGACAACGTGAAGAGGATGATACTTGTAACCTCTGAGTAATGATACATGAAACACATTGTGAACATGAGATAGCTGAGGAGGTAACGCCAAACGATAGGAAACCTCACCAACGCGATCAAGAATCTCAAACGGTCCTATGAAACGAGGACTAAGCTTGCCCTTGATACCAAAACGCCTGACTCCACGTGTAGGTGATACTTTCAAGAAAACATGTTCACCCGGCTGGAACTCTAACGCTCTGCGATGTCTGTCGGCGTAACTCTTCTGACGAGTCTGAGCTTCCTTAAGCTTTTCCCTGGCGACGGCGACCTTTTCATTAGTCACCTCAATCATCTCCGGACCCTCAAGAATACGTTCACCGACCTGATCCCAACAAATAGGAGCACGACATTTCCTACCATACAACATCTCGAAAGGAGCGCATTTAATGCTCGCATGCCAACTGTTATTGTAGGCAAACTCCACTAGACATATATAGTCATCCCAATTTCCTGCCCATTCTAAAGCACATGAACGTAACATATCCTCTAATGTTTGAATCGTACGCTCCGACTGTCCGTCGGTCTCAGGATGAAAAGCTGTACTAAACTTGAGCCTGGTTCCCCAAGCTTTCTGTAAACCTTTCCAGAAACGAGACGTGAAACGTGGATCTCTATCTGACACGATCGCTGATGGAGTACCGTGTAATCGAACAATTTCTTGTTGGAACATTTCTGCTAATTTACTAACGGGGTAATCCTTACGGATAGGAAGAAAATGTGCCGATTTAGTCAAGCGATCTACAACAACCCAGATAGCATCGTGCTTCCTCTGAGTCCGTGGTAACCCGGTAACAAAATCCATGGATATTTCGTCCCACTTCCAAACAGGAATCTCTAACGGTTGCAATAGCCCACTTGCACATTGGTGTTCAATCTTAACCTGCTGACATGTTAAACACTTTGACACAAACGTAGCCACATCGCGCTTCATACCACTCCACCAAAAGTGTTGCTTGAGATCGTGGTACATCTTCATCGAACCTGGATGAATCGAAAATGGAGAACTATGAGCCTCAGTCATCAAGGCTTCTCGAAGTGTAGGATCCTCTGGTATGCATAATTTAGTACCACTGCTGATCAATATTCTGAATAATTACCCAGATTTCTCCGTCATCCTTCTGAGCTGTCTTGATCTGTGAAATTAGGTTAGGCTCAACCCTCAGGCTAGCCCAGAAACCACTCTGTCCACGAACACATAATTCAATATCCAAACGCTCAAGGTCACGAATAATCCCTTCTTCCACTTTGATACCAGCTATCATACCTGACTTCCTACTCAAAGC
>BQNB010159296.1:0-14928 GCA_026074375.1 Tanacetum coccineum | reverse complement strand
TCAGCGAAATAGCACTAAAAGGGAGTGTTGCAGATACAGGAGCTTGCGGGATTTATTTCACCTCATAACATATGATTTTGTCTATAAATTAATCTCACTGCAGTTTAGTAAATGATGATCAAACACAAGTTCTAGAGCTACTAAATTACCGGCTCACTCAAATATAATTTTCAACCAATACCATTACTCCAGAAAAGGCGACAAATTACAAATACACAACCATAACGACGAATGAGACACTTGCAATCACATTCAAACCTTAACTCGAACAAGCTAAAGGCATCAATTATCTTAGATACCAAAGGTGGGTACCCGAATATTTTTAAGGCTTTAAATTCTCACAATTTAGTATACTGGTTTTGTGCTAGTTATAGTGTCAATCCAATTGGATTTTCCTTACTAAGAGCATTTTTTATATTTAAAAGGAAAGCATATATATATTATTATTATTATTTTAAAGATTTTCATAAAATATCAGTTGGAAATTTTTTAGCAGGGCCAACATGGAGGGATATGATTAATTTTTCCTATTTGGCTCTCCTCCACACTTAAGTTGAACATTGCCCTCAATGTGATAACTGATAAACTAGAAAATAGAGAAAATTAAGGGAAACGGTACTTCCCGAGCCATAGAGAAATGTAGTTGCGAAAGAGCTATCCTTGAGCATACTCCATAATTTTCCAGATTTAAGCTATATTACCTGCATAAAAGTAAACACACAAAAGCACACAAAAAGACAATATTTTAGGTTTTTTTTAGAAAAATAAAGAGGAGATGAGTGGAGGAGGGACTCCTCCATACTTAAATAAAGCACGGTTTACCTCCCGAGAAGCGCTTAATTTTTTAAGAGAGTTGTTAGCTAGACTCCTGCTTCTAGAGTTCATCCTTTTAGAAAGAAGGGAGTGACTACTTCCCTTTGGTCATTATAATCTTCTTCTTCATGACATAGCTTGAGTCGATGGCCGTTAACAATAAATGTTTGTCCATCTTTTCCAAATATTTCAACATATCCGGATGGATATTGATGTTTTACTATGTACAGACCTAGCCAACGAGATCTTAATTTTGGCTGTTTGAATTTATACTTTGAATGAAAGAGCAACACTTTGTTTTCGTGTTTGAATTCTTTTCTCATCTTGAGTTTTCTATCATGCCAGACTTTGTTTCTTGCCTTGTATAGACGAGAATTTTCATAGGCTTGATGTCTGAGTTCGTCTAACTCGTGCAATTGAAACATTTATTTTTTACCAGCAGCGATGAGATCTGGGTTACAGTTTTTCAGGGCCCAGTAGGCACGGTGTTCAATTTCAAATGGCAGATGATAGTTTTTACCGTATACGAGCTTGTATGGTGTTGTTCCGGTTGGTGTTTTGTAAGTTGTACGAAAAGCCCACAGAGCATCATCAAGTTTCTTGACCATATGGCAGGATTGTCTTTAACAGTTTTTTCAAGAATTCGTTTGAGAGCTCTGTTCGTGTTTTCAACTTGACCACTTGTTTGAGGGTGGTACGATGTAGTGAATCGGTGGTTAACTACATATATTTTCATAGTTTTTTCCATTATCTTGTTGCAGAAATGAGTTCCTCAGTCGCTTATGAGAGCTTTGGGTATTCCGAAACTACAGAATAGTTTCTTCAGAAAAGTAATTACAACTCTGACATCGTTTGTTGGTAGAGCTTGTGCTTCAGCCCATTTAGATACATAGTCGACATCGACTAAAATGTATTCGAATTTGTATGATTTAGGAAAGGGTCCCATAAAATTGATACCCCATATGTCGAAAATTTCGCATACTTGAATGCTGTTTAAGGGCATCTCATCACGTTTTGAAATATTTCCTGTCTTTTGACATGCTTCGCAAAGGAAAACTTGAGTATGAGCTTCTTTGATGATGGTCGACCAGTAGAAACCTGAGTCTAAGACTTTCTTAGCAGTTGTGTTTGGTCCATAATGCCCACCGGTTGGTCTGTGGTGACATTGATCTAAAATTGTTCGGGTTTTTGGTCCAGAGACACAGCGTCTGATCATACCGTTAGAACATACTTTGAAGCGGTAGGGTTCCTCCCAGAATTAGTGTTTGGGGTCGGAGAAGAATTTGTTCTTTTTCTGGTACGTCATTCCTTTAGGTATGATATCACTTAACAAATAATTCGCAAAGTCTGCAAACCATGGTTCATTTCTAGTGTTTATTTCCATGAGAGTTTCTCCAGGAAAGTTATCGTCGACTTCACTGTCATCACTTGTTTCATCATTTTCAATCCGAGATAAGTGGTTGGCTGCAACATTTTCTGTATCTTTTTTGTCTTTAATTTCGATGTCAAATTCTTGTAAGAGTAGTATCCAACAGATAAGGCATGGTTTAGCATCTTGTTTCTTGAATAGCTGCCTAAGAGTTGAGTGATCAGTGTGCACGATCATCTTTGATAATACCAGATAGGATCGGAATTTGTCAAAGGCAAAGACTACAGCCATAAGTTCTTTTTCAGTGATTGTATAGTTCTGTTGAGCAGCGTTGAGAGTTTTGCTTGCAAAGTAGATTGGGTGAAAGTTTTTACCATCTTTTTAACCTAAGATTGCTCCTACTGCGAAATCACTTACATCACACATGAGTTCAAACGGAAGATTCCAGTTTGGGCTTACGATCACAGGAGGACATGTGAGTTTCTCTTTTAATAACTTGAATGCGTTGTGACATTCTTCATTGAATTCGAATTGAGTATCTTTTTCAAGCAACTTGGTAAGAGGACGGGTGATTTTTTGAGAAATCTTTAATGAATCTTCTGTAGAAACCGGCGTGTCCTAGAAAGCTTCTAATACCTTTGATATTAGTGGGGGTAGAAGTTTGGAGATTACTTCGATCTTTTCTTTGTCGACTTCTAGGCCTGCTTTAGATACCTTAAGTCCAAGCACAATTCTTTCTTTTACCATGAAGTGACATTTTTCCCAGTTAAGGACAAGATGTGCATCTTTGCAACGTTGAAGCATTTTATCGAGATTGTTCAGGCAGTTATCAAAAGAGCTTCCAAAGACAGAGAAATCATCCATGAATACTTCGACGGATTTTTCGATCATATCATGAAATATAGACAGCATGCACCTTTGGAAAGTAGCTGGAGCATTACATAAGCCGAAAGACGTTCTTCTATAAGCGTATGCACCAAAAGGACAGGTGAACGTTGTTTTTTCTTGGTCCATAGGATCGATTGGTATTTGAAAATATCTAGAAAATCCATCGAGGAAACAGAAGTATTTATTTCCTGCGAGTCTTTCTAACATTTGATCCATGAATGACAAAGGTAAATGGTCTTTCAAGTTTGCTTCATTGAGTTTGTGATAATCGTTGCATACTCACCAACCTGTAACAGTTCTTGTTGGGACAAGTTTATCTTTTTTGTTAGTTACAACTGTGATACCACCTTTCTTCGGTACGCAGTGAATGGGGCTTACCCACGGGCTATCGGCGATTGGATAAATGATACCTGTATCGAGCAATTTAACTATTTCTTTTTTCACAACTTCTTGCATGTTTGGGTTTAATCTTCTTTGTTTTTGAACAACTGGTTTTTTGTCTTCCAAGAGTTAAATTTTATGTTTACACAAAGATGGACAGATTCCAGGAATGTCTGTGGTTTTCCAAGCAAACGCTTGCTTGTGTTTTTTAAGAACAGATACGAGTTTGTTTTTGTTTTCTTCAAAAAGTTGGGAAGATATGATAACAGGAAGAAAAGGGGGTTCTTCCAAGAATGCATATTCTAGGTTATCAGGAAGAGGTTTGAGTTCAAGATCAGTAAGAGGTTCTTCAATAGATGTTTTAATCTTGTAATTGGCGTTGAAGGTGATTTTTTCAAATGGTGGTTCTTCGGTGTTAGATTCAGATTCAAAATTTTTATCGTCAGTCATTGCCATGAATTCATCGAATTCAGTAAAGAGTTTTTCTTCGAGGATGGTTCCTTTGATGGAATGGAGGATTTCACTACGTTCGTTGAGAAGAGCATCGAAATATTCTTCTAAGATTTTGTCAATGACGTCAATACTGAAACATGTATCATCATTTAAATAGGAATGTTTCATAGCAAAATCGATGTGAAAGACCATTTATTCAGTTCCAACTTCGAGGTTGAGTTGCTTTTGCTTAACTCGAATTACTGAATCAGTAGTGTGAAGAAAAGTTCTTCCTAAGATAAGGGGAACTTTACTATCTTCTTCCATTTCGAGAGTAACGAAATCGACAGGGAAAGTGAATTTGCCAACTTCAACGAGCATATTTTTAGTTATTCCAACAGGATATTGGAATGATCGGTCGGCTAATCCTACGCTCATTTTAGTAGGTTTGAGAGTTTCGAGAGATAATTTTGCATATAAGGAATACGGCATGAGATTTATGCTAGCACCAACGTCGGCTAAAGCATTGCATGAGAAAGCTTTGTTGATATTACATGGAATGAGAAAACTTCCAGGGTCTTCAAGTTTTGGTGAAACTTTGTTTTAAAGTATGGCGGAACTTTCATCGCTCAGAAAAGTGACTGAGATTTTGTTCGATTTTGTGTTTATTAATCACAAGTTCCTTGAGAAATTTTCCATAGTTGGGCATTCTGGCTAAAACATCGACAAGAGGTACGTTGATTCGAACGGCTCGAATCATGTCGATGAATTTTTCATATTGAGCTTCCATTTTCTCTTTTCTGAGGCATTGAGGATATGGGATTTTTGGTTTATATGGTTTGGATATTGGTGTTTCTTTAGCTGGTTTTGGATTTTTAGGTTTGGGTTGGGGTGTAGGTTCATCGTCTTCATCATCGCTATCAAAGTTGATAGGAGTTTCAGAATCATTTTGATCATTTGGGTTAATTGGTGGGTCATAGAATTTACCACTACATGTAAATAAGGCATTCACATGCTCGTTTTGAGCTTACGGTGGTTGGTAAGGTTTAGATGAACTACCTTTTGGTTTAGGTTGAGTGTTACTAGGAAGAGATCCAGAAGGTCGACCAGATTGCTTATCAGCAAGTCTTTCGAATTTAGCTTTGAGATTTTGGATTGATGCTTGATGGTTTTTGGTTGTTGTTTTGAGTTTGTTTTTTAGATCCATAAAAGTATTTTTGAAAAAAGAATTGGTTGAGTGTTGAACTTTTATGAAATCGCTTAGTTTTTTTTGAAGGTCGGGATTGTCATCAGAGTGAGATTGAAAGTTGTCTCGGTTGTAATCGTTTCTTTGGCTTGAACGCTAATTATCGCGGTTAGAATCACGGTCACGGTAATCATTGTAAAAATGAGTATGACAGAAGGTTTGCATGAATTTGGCTTCTTCTTCACGTGACATGGGTATGTCATCATCGTCAAGGTTTGGTAGTTTTGAACGAGATTGGAATTCTTTATACTGAGCATCCATTTCATGGTCATAGCATCCATTCGGGCCATAATTTTGTCAGTGTCGGAATTACTGCTACCTTCAATGGCGAAAGCAATGGTTTTCTTAAGAGATGATTTTGGTTTTTGGTTTTTAGCCCAGTCGAGCTTGAGTAAGACTTTTTCTTCGAGAAGCTGATAAGCTTGATTCGTTTTTATAGAGGAAAATACCATCAACTGCGGCATTTAGAACTTCTTGGGTTATTTCGTTAAGGCCGTGGTAAAAGATTTTGATGATATTGCCTTTGGACAGATTGTGACCATGGCAGTTTCTGAGCATTTCCTTCATACGAAGCCAAGCATTGGTTAGAGATTCATTTTCATGTTGAGAAAAGGCTTAGATTTCTCCGAGGAGTCGATCAAAAAGATCTGGGGGAAAGAATCGGCCAATGAAAGCGGTTTGAAGTTCATCCCATGTTTCGATAGTTCCTGCGTTGAGTTCGTCCAACCATGTTTTTGCTTCTCTAGTGAATGATAGGGGAAACATCATCAGGCGGACAACTTCATTCTCGATGTCTCTGTATTTAAACATATCAGATATTCCAAGAAATTCGTGAATGTGCTTGTGAGGATCGGTTTTGGTTCTTCCATTGAATTGATTTCCTCTGATAATAGTCAGGTGATTACCTTTAATGGTAAATTCGTTTGCGGTTTCAGGAATGGTGATTGCGAAACCGAGAGTCGGAGTGATAACACGGTCGGCAGCCCACATGGGTTCGTCATCCATGGGATTAAGGTTTTGAAGAGTAACGAGAAAGTGACGGAAGTAATTGATGTTGAGAATTGCCGCGTAGATAACTCTCGGGTGTTGAGGTGGATTGTTTCTTTGTTCGAATGGAACTCTTATGTTTCGTCGACGAAGTCTTCGATTTAAAATATGTTCAGGTTCAGGTAATGGTTCAACAAGTTTAGAGTTAGATGCACGTGTATGCATCCAAAGGAGAATTTGTTTGGGTCAGGTTGCCAGAAAACTGTACGGCGATTTTTGAAAAAGAGAGGTTGTCAAAAATTATTTTTAAAAGTTTGATTACAGAACAGCTTTGAAATCCCTAGAAACGGCGCCAAAAACTTCTGATGTGCTTCAAAAGCTTTAAATTTATAATACTGAAAATACCGATTTATTATATGGAAACACACGGGTAAAAGTATAACCACGTATGTAGTATAATCTTGTTTAGGTAAGACCAGGTCGTTCACAGGGATTTGCGTAGAGTTCGAATAATCAGATGAAAAATAAACTTTAACAGATTTAAAATAAACTGAACTGAATTCAATAATGAGAAAGATGACTACTCGGATAATTTCATATAATTCATAAGCAATGGTAATAGTTACGATCTCAAACTTAAGACTTGAATTTATAAAAAAGTGTTTTCTCGTCAGAAAATGTTTTCACAAATTCACTTGTTTAACTTAAGACTTATGTTTAGTTAACTCGATCAAATATGTCACTCAAATAATCCAGTTACTATTACATCAAATCTATTTTTGTTTATCAAATAACGTAAGTGGATTTCTCGTCACAAACGATAAAGATCAAAGACATATATTTAAAACTATATAGTTCACAAAGGGCCTTTCGACCTATACCGATGTAAGTATATAATCAAAGTTGATAATTAAAGTTGATAAGATTAGACACGATACGATTATAACATAAGCTTAAGATTAACAAGATCGTAGTTATACCAAACGCTTATTCATTATATTATTTTCACCGAGTAGTGATCAGAGATTTAGCCTCTCATGGCTATGAAGTTCATAACAAAAGTAAATAGATAAACAAGCAACATACTATATCCGGGTAAGAATATGGATTAAAATTCTACTCGTAACAAGTATAGAATCGTAGTACAACATTTATTTTACTAGAACTATGATAGTGTTCTTCTTTGTTCTTCGTGATTTGATCTCCAATCTTCAAATGTTTATGGTGTTTATGGATGAGAGATTTAGGAATGATGATTGGAGGAATGTTGAGTGAATTAAAGATATGATTTTGGAGTGAAAATTCGTCTCTATTTATAGGCTGATTTTAGGTCGAAGTGCGGCGCATAACAAATATTATGCGGCGCACTTAGGGTGTAAATGCGAGGTGTATTTAATTCCATTTAATTCTTCTTCGTAGTTCTGATAGGAACTGCGGTGCACAAGAATTATTGTGCGGCATACTTAGTGATTAGATGCAGTCTTTATTTAATTGTCTTTAATTCTTGAATTCGCTAAGAAGTGCGGCATACTTAGGTCTTTTTTAGCCTCGGGTCTCTTCTTTTTCTCTATCTTTCTTTCCAATGACTGTAAACACTTGAACTTTGTTTCTTTTGAGCTCGGGGTGACTTCAAGTGAACTTGCATAATATTCATGCTATTAAGTATCGAAAGTTCACAAGAAATGATAAAATATATATAAATAATATTGGGAATTATATTAGAGTTGATAAGACAAAACAAGAATGAAACATAAGGACTGAATCTAGCATTATGGAATTCTACAAGCTGGTGGAGTTTATTCTACCAAAGATAAAAGATTCCAAAAGATATGATTCTTGAAGATAAAGATGAAGTTTATTAAAGAATTAAAAGATTTAGTTTCCTTATACAATTATGTTTTCCCTTGTAAATCTAGATGGACTCTACTATATAAAGAGATCCCTAGATATAGTTTTATGTGTGCCAAAAAGTGTATGTGTACCAAAGCTGTAAAACGTGTTGTGTGTGTGGGTTTACACGTCCCACAAGAGATAGATGCTAGCATGGTGGTGTAGCCCCAAGGGTCTTATGATTCCTTTTATTAGTTAGAGTAACCGTTCTAGAATTGATCATCTAGAATTGGGGCTATGAAGAACGTTTGGTTATTAATGAAGAACACCTTGTTGAATATCTTTGTTCTTATTCCACTTTGTTTTAATAACTTATGAACATTGATATTATCCTAGATAAAGGTCTAAACAACGTGAGCTTAAACGATCTAATGATTATTTAGGTTTCCACAAATAACGCCACCAAACATATGTATAATTAAGGCGTTATCAGACTCGAACCTTCGCCTTTAGGGATAAACCTCACTCCTTTTTCGCTCCTGAAGGAAAACCCTCATTGTAAGGCTCGAACCCGAAACCTCTCGCATGTGTTAATTGTAACACCCGCCCCGAGGGGCATCGGATTACGCAGTGGAAATTAGCAATTTGGTGTTACTAAATAGCATCTGTCACCACGATAATAGAAAATGACTCAAATAAGACGTTTACCAAACATGTGTTCCGTAAATATTCAGAGTTAAAAGTGCGTTTAGGTCCCATAGAATCGCAACCACCGTCTATTACAAACCATGATAAGCAAATTGTTTTCAAATAAAAGACACCGTTTTAAACACCACATGAGATATTGTTTTTGAAAGACCGGAACATACAAGAAGTCTTTCCATAAAATCCTTCACCACACGCATGACACCTCCACGCCATCATTTCCTTCAGCCTTGGTTACCTGGGGATAAAACATGTTTAAAACGTCAACAACAAAGTTGAGTGAAATTCATAGAGTTTAAATAAATCAATAAGTAAAACCTTTGAACACATTATTAGTTCTCTGGAAAACAAAGCAACAAATGCAATGTATAGCAACTTCTTTTCTTTCACACAATAAGCTCATGACACCAAACGTTAACAAAACATATGGCATTTCATATGCTAAAAGGTGCCCCAAACAAGGTATTATTGTCATATACCTACTAATTTCTAATAACAAAATGTCCGTTTGACAGGGTGGTCACAAGGATTCAAACCCCGAACAGGGTTGTCAAACCCAATAGATCTATTTAATGCATTAGCGTTTACCTCGCAACAAGGCAATTAACGGTTCATGAAATACGGGACTTCGACAATAGCAACTTATGCGGAAACAATCTCATAATCGGGTCCAGCATACCATAAAATCATATACGTTCGATTTATAGAACAAACATGTATCCCCCTCGCGGGTTTAAAATATTTAAAAGAATTTAATGCGAGGCTATGAACTCACCTTTAAGCAAATGATCCAAACAATCAATCAATCAACAAGAGCAATAAACTTTACGTCTCAACCGCGACCTATATAGTACATATATAACAGCACGTGACTAAAAGTATAACATATCATATGTTGCATACTTACATATATACAATCATATACTAGAATCTCCAAGTGCGACGCAAAACATTTCGCTTTGACTTACTTAACAATATCACAACGTTTTCAATAAAGTTTCCATTTTTAGAAAGCTTGCCGAAAGTAAAGATAATATAACCCAAACTTATAGTTTCATCTTAGTTTAACTAACATTACGAATCCTTTGCTTGTTATAAACTATATTCAAAAGTATACGCAAGTTTGACTTTCAAAAGTCAAACTTCGTAGTTGACTTTTTACCCAAAAATAACTCAAACTTGACTCGGCCGTAAAATCTTCGTTTTTAGGAGTTACAAGGCCTACCTTATATCAAAACGGACCTTAGAACATCCTTTATCATATTCAAAAGCCTAATTTAGATTTCAAAAATTTCTCGACACGCTATGGTCAAGTCAAACTTTCTGGTCAACAAAAGTCAACACAAAGTCATACCAAAACTCATTTTTACCAAAATCCAACCATTCCAACATGTTTAACTAGCCTAAAAACATGTACTAAAACCATCAAACATATGTTCATACTTGAAATACTTTCAAACCCATTTTGCACTTGAATCAACTAGCTACAATTGCATACATGTAATAATCATCAAATAAATCAAGACATAAACATAAACAAGTGCTCACAAAGCAATAACAAGACTTGACTTCGCTTCCCCCCTGTTTCTTAGAATTGGACGAACCACAAAGACCAACCAAAACCCCTTTTCAAATCAAACCACTTCAAAATAACAACAATCTAGCTACTAGAAACACACCCTTATACATCAAATCAATAGAACTTGACCAAAAATCCAACTCTCTCAATACTTAATGCATGTGAGGTTTCGTTAGTGGGATTTGTAAAGGATTGAACAAAGATTAATATGGTATAATCGAATTTAATTGCATGTCAAAAATAAAATGACGGTGGTGATGTTTGTGTGTGTGTGGCCGGCGAAGAGAGGAAGAGAGAGGAGAGATGGGTGTTTAAAATTTGTAAAGTATGAAATGGTGGTGATGTTGTGGTATTTATAGAATTCAACTTTGATAATTTGGAAAAACTAGTCCCTCCTCAATCTCTTTCAAAGCTAGTATAAACTCTCCTTTTTATAAATAAATTTCGACCATAAACACGGGTCACCATATTTCATAAAGTTTTTATTTCTTTCCCACTAAATATAGTTTAAAACCTTTAATAAAATGTTAAACCTCGTAAAACACGACCTTTAAACACAGTTTTTACAAAACTCAGGAAAACGGCGAAAAATACAAAATTAACTTATTTACGCTTTCGGAGCGGTAAAATAATTTTTTTTGACTTTTTTAAATGCTAAAACAAATAGAAACTAAATCACGGAATGAAATTCACCAATAAATGGAAATTCTCATCAAACCACATATAGCATAATGACTATAATTATTTATGTAATTAAAAATAACTATCTTAGCTAGGGATAAACGTTGACCTGAAATTCGGGTTGTTACATTCTCCTCACCTTTAGGGAGTGACGTCCCGGCACTCAGCTCGTCTCATCCAGTCTTTCCGCTTTGTCCTTACTTGTAAAGAGATGATGGTACTTCTTCTTAATCTGATCCTCACGTTTCCAAGTAAATTATGGACCTCTTTGCGAATTCCAACAAACTTTAACGATAGGTATCCGACTCTGCTTAAGTCGCTTGACCTCTCTATCAATAATTTCTACTGGTTCCTCAATCATATACAACTTATCATCAAATTGAATTTCTTTCATCGGAACTACAACATCACCTTCCGCTAAACACTTCTTAAGATTCGAAACATGAAAAGTACTATGAATTCCCTTCAATTCTTCAGGCAACTCCAACGTATAAGCTACAGGACCCACTCTAGCTACAATCTTAAATGGCCCAATATAACGTGGACTTAACTTTCCGCGCTTTCAGAAACGCACAGCGCCATTCCATGGCGACACCTTGAGCAATACCATATTACCAACTTTAAATTCCAACGGCTTAAATCTTCTATCCGCATAACTTTTCTGGCGACTACGAGCAGCTAACAAACGATTCTTAATCTTGACAATCTTCTCTGTCGTATCGCGGATCAACTCTGGACCGGTAAGTTGGCTATTCCCAACCTCACTCCAGCATACAGGTGATCTACACTTTCTTCCGTACAAAGCTTCATATGGTGCAGCCTTAATACTCGCGTGAAAACTATTGTTATATGAGAACTCGACTAATGGCAAATGGCGATCCTAACTATTTCCAAAGTCAATCACACAGGCACGCAACATATCTTCCAACGTTTGTATTGTCCTTTCACTTTGACCATCCATTTGAGGGCGGCAAGCGGTACTCATATCCAAATTCATCCCCAACGCCTTCTGAAGCGATCTCCAGAAATTTGACGTAAAATGGCTATCTCGATCCGAAATGATCAAAACATGTACACCATGCCTACACACTATTTCCTTCAAGTACAGTCGCGTAAGTTTCTCCATACTATCCATTTTCTTCATAGGCAGGAAATGAGCTTATTTGGTCAGTCGATCGACAATAACCCAAATCGTATCATATCCACTCGGCGTTCTTGGCTGTCCGCTAACAAAATCCATAGTAATTCTTTCCCACATCCAAACAGGAATCTCAGGTTGTTGCAGCAACCCAGACGGCTTCTGATGCTCAACCTTAACTTTCGCACAAGTCAACCACTTACTAACATACGTGGCAATATCCGCTTTCATATTCGGCCACCAATACAACAACTTCAAATCTTGATACATCTTATCCGATCCCGGATGGATAGAGTACTTGGACTTATACGGCTCGTGCATAACCAAATCTCTTAATCTACCATATCGCGGCAACCAAACACGATTCCCAAACAACGTGTTCCATCAGGGCGAAATTCAAATATTGGCTTAATCAATCTCCCCAAGTTTTCTGCCTTCACATTCTTTCCTTTCATTGCTTCTTCCTGAGCTTCACGAATCTGCTTAGGTAAATCATTGTGAACAGTCATCATCAAAGCTCGAACACGCAATGGCTTTTCCCTTCCCTTCCGACTTAAGGCGTCAGCCACCACATTTGCTTTTCCAGGATGATACCGAATTTCACAATCATAATCACTCAGCAACTCAATCCACCTTTGTTGTCTCAAGTTTAACTCTTTCTGATTCAGAATATATCGTAGGCTCTTGTGATCGGTGAAAACCACACACTTCGTCCCATACAAATAATGTCTCCATAATCTAAGAGCGAAAACAACGGCTCCTAACTCCAAATCGTGAGTAGTGTAATTCTCTTCATGGACCTTTAATTGTCTAGAAGCATACGCTATCACTTTCTATCTTTGCATCAACACGGCTCCATAACCTTTAAGAGATGCGTCATAATACACCATGAAATCTTTCGTTCCTTCGGGTAACGCTAAGATCGGTGCACTACACAACTTCTTCTTCAACGTTTGAAAAGCTTCTTCTTCTTCTTTTCCCCACTCGTATTTCTTATTTTTATGAGTCAACTTAGTCAGTGGCTTAGAAATGAAAGAAAACCTATCAATAAACCTCCGATAATACCCGGCCAATCCAAGAATTTGCCTCACCTTCGTTGGCGTCGTCGGTGCAGCCCAACTCTTAATGGATTCGATCTTGGCAGGATCAACATGAACACCACTACGATCAATCACATGACCCAGAAATTGTACCGAATCTAGCCAAAAATCACACTTTGAAAACTTGGCGTATAATCTCTCTTTCTTCAGCAGCTCCAGAAAAATCTTCAAATGCTTTCCATGCTCTTCTTCGTCCTTAGAATAAATCAAAATATCATCGATGAACACTATAACGAACTTATCAAGATATGGCTTGCATACTCGGTTCATCAAGTCCATAAACATAGCTGGCGCATTAGTCAATCCAAACGACATTACTTGGAACTCAAAGTGATCATACCGAGTCCTAAATGCAGTAATCGGAATATCTTCCACTTTAATGTGTAACTGGTTATATCCCGATTACAGATCGGTCTTAGAATACACGCTAGAACCATGCAGCTGATCAAATAAATCATTTATTCTCGGAAGAGGATAACGATTCTTGATAGTCAACTTGTTCAACTCGCGATAATCTATACACATCCTGAAAGATCCATCTTTCTTTTTCATAAACAACACCGGTGCTCCCCACGGTGATGAACTCGGACGAATAAATCCTTTCTCCAACAGCTCTTGCAATTGTACCAATAACTCTTTCATCTCAGACGCTGCCAATCTATACAGTACTCGCGCAATAGGTGCAGCCCCTGGTATTAGATCAATTCGAAACTCTACTTGCCTCGGTGGTGGTAGTCCTAGCAGTTCCTCAGGAAACACCTCAGGAAAGTCACGAATTACAGGCACGTCTTCCATTCATTTCTCCTTCGACTTGCTCTCCGTAACATGTGCCAAAAACAAATGACAACCTTGCTTGACGTACTTACGGGCCTTGATACACGAAATAATCTTCAATCGAGATCCACTTTTGTCACCTTCAACTATTAACATTTTATTCCCATACGGTATACGAACAACTTTCTCACCACAGATGAGAACGGCATCGTGCTTGACAAGCCAATCCATACCGATGATGACGTCAAACGTACCAAGCTTAATCGGCATAAGATTGATTTCAAAAATATGGTTTACTAAACTCAAAGTGCAACCTTTTAAAATAGTGTTGATACTTACTACCCTTCCGTCAGCTAACTCTACTTCATAACTATCCTTTATTTTAATCGGTTTGATATCGAGCAATGAACTAAATCTAGTGTTCACAAAACTCCTATCGGAACCCGAATCAAATAAAACAGAAGCATATTGGTTATTGAGCAGAACGTACCAGTAACCACATTCAGACCTTTCGACTCAGCGTCCTTAATAGCATAAGCTCGACCACGAACTTCTCCAACTTCTTCTTGCTTCACCTTCTTCGAACATCGGTTCCTAGTATGACCTTGCTCACCACAATCATAACAAGTCCAAATAGTCTGAGCGTTAGCACCCATAGCAACACTCTTCTTCTTGCAATACCTTACCTTATATCCAACCTTTCCACACTTGTGGCGCTTGATCGTACACTGACCAACATGGCGAGTAAAACATTGTTCACACAAAGGAAGCTTTCCATTAGTAGGAGCGGTAACCATGGCTCGCGTATTTCCTTGCTTTTGGTTATTCTAAAAAGTCTGATGAGAGTTATCCTTTTGATTGCCCTTACCACTACTATTTCCACCTTTAAGGCTTTCCCACTTTCGCTTCTTACTTTCTAAAATTCTTTCATATACCTACTAATTTCTAATAACAAAATGTCCATTTGA
Source organism: Tanacetum coccineum (assembly GCA_026074375.1). Lineage (NCBI taxonomy): Eukaryota > Viridiplantae > Streptophyta > Magnoliopsida > Asterales > Asteraceae > Tanacetum > Tanacetum coccineum. The sequence goes on along the minus strand of BQNB010159296.1, from coordinate 37 downwards.
TAGGGTGGTCACAAGGATTCAAACCCCGAACAAGGTT
>BQNB010159295.1:0-14928 GCA_026074375.1 Tanacetum coccineum | reverse complement strand
TGCATATGCATCCCTACAACTTAAGCCTAATGAAGAAAACTATACCACTAATGATCTCGAATTAGGAGCAGTAGTGTTTGCTCTTAAAATTTGGAGACACTATCTATATGGCACAAAGTGTACTGTGTTCAATGATCATAAAAGTCTTCAGCATATTCTTGATAAAAAAAGAATTGAACATGAGACAACGCCGTTGGTTAGAATTGCTTGCAGATTACGATTGTGAAATTCGCTACCATCCTGGAAAGGCAAATGTTGTAGCAGATGCCTTAATCTGAAAGGAACGAATAAAACCACTTCGAGTTAGATCATTAGTTATGACCATTCATCCAAACTTACCATCACAAATTCTCAAAGCTCAAACTGAAGCTCTCAAAGAAGAAAACATCAAGGCTGAAAACTTATAAGAAATGGACAAATCATTTAAAATACGTCCTGATGGAACCTGATGTATCAAGAATTGAAGTTGGTTACTAATTTTTGGTAATCTGAGAGACTTAATCATGCATGAGTCCCATAAATCAAAGTATTCCATTAACCTAGGTTTTGACAAAATGTATCAGGATCTAAAGAAACTCTATTGGTGGCCTAACATGAAGGCAATCATCGCTAAGTATGTTGGCAAATGTTTAACATGCTCTAGAGTTAAAGCAGAATGTCAGAAGCCATCCAGCTTACTGGTACAACCGGAGATTCCTATGTGGAAGTGGGAGAGAATAACAATGGATTTCATCACAAAACTACCCAAAACCTCAAACGGACATGACACAATCTGGGTCATTGTCGATCGCCTCACCAAATCCGCACATTTCATCCCTACCCGAGAGACAGATAGTATGGAAACCCTTACAAGATTGTACATAAAGGAAATAGTCTCCCGGCATGGAGTGCCGATATCCATCATCTCGGATCGTGATAGTCATTTCACATCCAGATTCTGGAAATCATTGCAGAATGCTTTAGGTACTCAATTAGACATGAGTACGACATATCATCCCGAAACTGATGGACAAAGTGAAAGAACCATCCAAACACTTGAAGACATGCTTCGAGCCTGTGTTATAGATTTTGGAAAAGGATGGGAAAAACACTTACCATTAGTAGAATTTTCTTACAATAACAGTTACCATGCCAGTATTAAGGCAGCACCATTTGAGGCACTTTATGGTCGAAAGTGCAGATCACCTGTTTGCTGGGCCAAAGTTGGAGATGTTCAACTTACAGGACCAGAAATAATCCATGAAACCACTGAAAAGATAGTGCAAATTCAACAACGCTTGCAAGCTGCAAGAGACCGGCAGAGAAGTTATGCCAATATAAGACGAAAGCCTTTAGAATTTCAAGTTGGAGATCGTGTTATGTTGAAAGTATCACCTCATAAAGGTGTCATCTGATTCGGAAAACGAGGAAAGCTTAACCTACGTTACATTGGACCATTCAAAATCCTTGAATAGATTGGCCCAGTGGCATACAAACTAGAGCTTCCTGAAGAGCTTAGTAATGTCCATAGTACTTTCCACATTTCTAATCTAAAGAAATGCTTATCTGACGAATCCCTTGTCATTCCAATGAAAGAGCTTCGACTTGATGACAAACTCAACTTTGTAGAAGAACCAGTGGAGATTATGGATCGAGAAGTCAAGCAACTGAAACAAAGTCGTATTCCTATAATCAAAGTAAGATGGAACTCTAAAAGAGGACCAGAATTTACATGGGAACGCGAAGATCAAATTCGTGCCAAATATCCACATCTGTTTTCAAACACCACTCCGGCATCCAACTAAATCTCGGGACGAGATTTCTTTTAAGGGAGGGAGACTATAACAACCTGCAATTTTCATCAATGTAAATATCCATCTATTAAATTAGATGCACTGTAATATCCATCTATTATATATACCACCTTTTTACAGGGAAATTTTTGCTTTATCTCATTATGCAACGTAACTTGCATCTCTAAAGTAAACGAGCTCATGCAACCTCTACCAATGCCATCTCTATCTATGTTTATATCATGTAAACATCCTAATATGTCAAGTCTATATCTTAATATCATTTTTACCAAGTACATTATCCATTTAACGTACTTTTCAAAACGTTATATCAAAACAAGCATTAAACGTTAACGTTTATATCAAAACCCTAATTATATGTAATGTATACATATAAAATAAATGTACAAGCCTTTAAAGCATGTGTACAAGTATCAAAGAATAACATTTGAATATCTTTTCCCTCCTAAATTAAGTTACAACTATCTAAAGCTCAATGTATAAGTTAATAATGCAAGAAAGTTAAACTAGGTCATTTTACCTCCAAATTCATTTTAGTTTCTTACTGCCACTTTAACACACCAAGCATTATATCATTTTTAAAAATATAAATACCAATATCTAATTATCCTACCAAATAACATTTATTGGATTGATTCCTTAACTTATAGTCATTCCTATTTCACCCATATATCAAATCCATACCAATTATCATTCCGGACATCAAACCAAATGGCCCGTTAATATCATTTCACCAAGTACATTATTCATTTAACGTACTTTTCAAAACGTTATTTCAAAAACAAGCATTAAACGTTAACGTTTATATCAAAACCTTAATTATATGTAATGTATACATATAAAATGAATGTACAAGCCTTTAAAGCATGTGTAAAAGTATCATACACCAACATTTTGAATATCTTTTGCCTCCTAAAATCAGTTACAACATATTAACAGCCATGTAAAGTCAATAATGCAAGAAAGTCAAATTAGGTCATTTTACCTCCTAAATCACTTTGGTTTCTTACTACCACTTTAGTACAAGATACAAGCACTTAATGCATGACATTTAAACCTTAAACCTAAACCCTAATTCATCCTAAACCCTAATCTAAAACCTTAAAACCTAAAAACAAAACCCTAAACCCTAATTTCACTTTAAATCAAAAACTAAACCCTAACTAAGTCCTAAACCTTAATCCTAAGCCCTAATCTTAGTCCTAAAACTAATCCTAAACCTTAATCTACCCTTAATCCTAACCCTAATCTACATTTTAAAACCCTAAACCCTAACCCAAAATGAACCAAACCCGACACCCCATTTTATGTCATTTTTACCCATTTTGAACCCAAGCACCCATCCTAGCACCTCCATGACCTCACCCTTATGTCACCAAGAAGCCTAGCAACCACCTCCATCACCTCCTTGCTAAAATACTTGGCCTCTAAGTTGCTACATCACCACCTTGTCACCCTTGTTAGCCGTGACCTCCAAACACCCCAAAACCTCTCCACCTTGCAAAGCTACACTCCCTAGCCTGCAATAATCATCTTTAGGCCTCATTAGTCATCATACTACAGATCCTAACCCTTAATCCCCAAGAAAACTTGGGCACCAAGGGTTTTCAACCCTATAAATAGCCGAATTCCACATCCCTTTCAAATCACACATCAAAAACTCATATACTCAACAATGGAGTTCTAAATTAGATCAAGAAAGGTCAAGAGAAGTCCCTAAGCTCAAAATAGAAAAACGAAGCCTTGAAGTCGTTACTAGGCGTACGAACCCGAAAAGCCTATTTCGACCCATTTTAGCTCAAGTAAGCCTAAGATCTTGTTCCATAAACTTATACTCTGTATTATATGTTTCATAAATACCTCTAAGTATCATATTTGAACTCTTGTTGTCAGCTTTGTATCCTCAAACCCTATGTTTTTTATTAAAAACCCTAAAAACAGACTGGCGTATTTGGATTTTCTGGCTAAACGGAATCTTTTTTCTAAACTTGTTGTTTATAAGTGTGTTAGAACATCTTATTTTAGCTTATTCTAATAAGCTATAACCTGCAAATATCATTTGGAATCTTAAAATAAGCTTGCATGGCTTTTTGGACTTGTTTTGCAAATATTTCCATGCATAGGGGTATATATCGTAACTTTCTGAAATTTATAACTAAAGGGGCTGAAAATGTCATTATTCTAAAGTTATAACTATAAGGACCTATTTTGCCAAGTTTCAAAGTTAAAGGTTTAAATTATATATACTTTATATATAAAGGACTAAAGTTGTAAAAGTTTATAAACCAAGGGTATATATTGCCAATTTTGCAAACTTAAAAATATAAAATATAATATTTTTATATAAATTATAAAAATATATATTAATATTATAAAACTCGATTTTATTAAAACCCGACACATTTATCGTTATTAATCATAAATCGACGCATTATTTCGTTATATATTTAACATAATTTATCATCAACTAACTTTTGAAGAAACTTAAAATCTTATCGTATCACGTTACTAGGGAATTTCATATGAAGGGTTTCATTTGAGTTTTCGTTTTGACGAGTTTGCTGGGTTTACGATTTAAAGTGCCCTGGCTCCTCAAACGATACTACATGGCCTCTGGATTATGATAGCCCGAACAGCGATACAATATTTCCATAATTTAATAAATCAAAGATATACGTTAAACTTTATGAAGTTTTGAAACATAAACTATCACACTAAGACTTGACATATCACCCCAGGTTGCGTGACGAAGCCGTTACTTTCACTTGATATACTTTTGTCATCAATCAGATTTCCCTATACTGTTAAGGTGAGTTCATAGCCTTACTTTTAAATCTTCTATTTCATAAACCCGTGAGGGGGATACATGCTATAAACCATAAATAAATGTGTTTTCTAAATGTATGTTATCTTGATATATTATTGCATCTGTTGTCTAAGTCCCTTTATGCCAAAAGACCCCCACCATCATGGACCATTAATCACTTACGAGTGAACGTGAATATTGTGAATAGGCCTATTGGGATTGACGAATCCTGTTTGTGCTAACCGGATAGGTAACCAAACACACTATATTTGAAAATCATAGGTATATGGCAATTACCTACACGGGGGCCATTATCTTTATATATATATCATTATTTATATATACACTAGTCAGTTTGAGTGCCATGAGCTTAGATGCAATAATATTGTTTTCCATAATAGTTGTACTCATTGCAATTATTACACTTATGGGTGTATAACAACGTAACCCACTCTTATGATGATTTGTATTCACACTATTTACTATAAACCTATGAATTTCACTCAACCATTGTGTTGACCTTTTTAGCATGTTTATCTCAAGTAACTGAACATCTTATGGCACGGAGTGTCACGGACTTGAAGATGGTTAAACTGTTATCATTTAAACTTTATGTTTTCATGTAGATTTTAGGACATTTGTTTGTAAAAACTCTGATGAAATAATAAATGATAACTTATCTTTTAAAAACGTCTCTTTCGAGTCGTTTTCTATGATTATGACTGTTTACTATGAAATAATACCCCAGATTAGCTTCCGCTACTATATGTCAAAAATGGGGGTGTTATACTATCCTACTGATTGTTTATCCCTTGTTACATGTAGTATATGACAAGGAGTTCTACTAGCGAAGTATTCACACCTTTCAAGGAACCTGAACGAGAATTTTGATCATCTAGGAAGCACTTCAAGACACTAAGGGTGTGTTTGTTTCATTAAGATGTTTTTCATGGGACCTCATATTAACATTTGGAATGTCACAAGTGACATGAAAGGATCTGCTCCCGAACCTGTTAAAAGGGAGACCGATACTCGAGTTACGTGTACAATAGACGCTTTAAAGCATTCAGAAACCTTATGTGCAATAACGATGTGTTATATGGTCTGAATGACATGAAAACTTAAGGCATGAGGAATACGAGACTTTTGATTAATGGGTGGCATTAAGACTTCCGGTTCATGTCATGTATATGGTGATAAGAGTTTGATTAACTCTTTCAATGCAGTAGAGAATAGAGAGAACGAATTTGGGTAACTCTACAACTACTAATATCAGCGGAAAAGGAGATGTGATTCACATCTGGAAAAGAGTTTAAGTTAACCAACGCATTGTACGTGCCGGAGATTCGTAGGATTCTTGTGTCTAGATGGTTTCTTAATGAAATTTGGCTTTCATCTTATGTTTGAATCAAATAAAAATTAAGTTAACGAATAACATAATTTGAGTCCATACGGGTTACGCCTTTAAAAATGTTTATGGTTGAATGTATTTTCTAATGGTCATTTTAGAAAAATGAGTACGAATTCAGCTAATTTGATTGTTTAAATGTATGGCATGGCTGACTCAGACATGTTTTAAATTTTAACTCAATCTGTTGTCTAATTAAACAAAATTGGATACTATATTGTATTGACACGGACTACAAAATTAAAACTTGTTTTGAAGCCAAATTGACAAGATTGTCTTTTGTCTTGGTTGAATGGAAAATAACCGAAGTCCTTGATATGATTCACATGGTTTTATGTGATTTGGAATTGATACCTACTAATGTAGCGAAAATAGCGGTAACTTCATATATTTGTTGTTGTTGTACCAAAATATTGCTATTATCTTACTGAGAGTTAGGATATACGACAGATTGTTCTATATAAATAAGTTAAGAATCAACTTATTATCGAAAACAAGGTGGTTTGAAGTCATATTGGATGTAAATATGTGTCTCAATTTCTAAATTTATGTGCTAAACTTAGAATAAGACCAAATTTATTGCTCTTGATATTTCAAAAAGAGAATTATTGAAAGAACCGTGCCTTAGAAGATATGGTTAATGCCATCTTCGTAAATCCTGGTTTAAGTAATGCATGTCGGGGAAAGCGATTATATCAGCTACTTATCTTTCAGATAAGATCCTTTGTAAAGTAAATATGATAGTTCTTATGAATTATGAACGAGAAATAAACGATCTTATATGTATTTACAAATGTGGGGGGATATCTAGCTAAGATATATGTATTGAACCCTAAGGTTCAAAAGATTTGACCTGAAACTATAAATTGCATATTTGTAGTACATGCTCATAACAATAATGTTTATGGTTTCTTTGTGTATGTTGATCTACACAGGATACGATCATGAAATAAAGAAGTGCTTCCTTTTTTGAAAGTATAGATCATCTAGAATAGATGACGAAGTTGTCCAAGATCAGAGACAACGGGATGATAATGATCTCTAAGATGAGAGACAAGATCAACCCAAGGAAGAAGAGGTTGAACCTAGAAGATTCAAAAGGGTAAGAATCGAGAAATTGTTTAGACCCGATTTTGTTTCTTTTAAGGTAGAAAATGAACCAACTTCTTATCGAGAAGCGGTAATGATAAGTGTAAAATTCACATATCTGTTATTACCAAAAATGACCCTAAATGACCCCAAAACAGACTAAAAATGGCAAAAATATACTTGTTTTTGTGTTTTGTGTGTGCAGGTACGGATATATCAAAAATCACAAGAAAATCGTCAAAAACGAGCAAACACGGACACGAGAAACGGAAGAGCACAAGAGAAGCCAAAGATTCAAAGCCAAAGCCAGAAAAAGTCAAGCTTCAGTCATCTATGGGTCAACAAAGTCAACTCACTAGAAGACAAAACCCTCCAAGTTTCAAATGTTACACAAATGGTCCTTGTACCTAAGTGGGCCTCTAAACCCCTAATTACCTTACCCGGATCCAAAATCTAAGCCCAAAAGTCCAAAACAAATGGCCCATTATCTTTTTCATAAACCATAGGGACTGAAGTTGCCATCTATGAAAGAGTTTAAACACTACACTTGTGATAATAAAAGACAAGGACTGGTTTTGCAATTTCCCCAAACCTTACACCCGTTTTTAAACTCAATTCAGTTAAAACATAAAATGGCGCCAAAAATCCATTTCACTATTCATCATCTCCCTCAGTTAACCTAGGATAAAAATCAAAGGGGTTTTCTTAATTTATGGGTAAATCAGACAATTCAGAGGTCATAGAACAAAATGGCAGGGATAGAAATGTAATCTCAATAGCTCATATTAGCTAACACAAGCAAAAAGGCCACGTGGATGTGAAGGAAGCTCACTAGAATGTTGGATTTTGCACTTGACATACTCAAAAAGAAAGTACAAGGCCTCACAACAGATTGCCACGCTGGCAATCCGTGTGATCCCAATGATTAATCCAACGGCCATCAAATGCTCTCCAATGATTGGGTAATCGTGTGGATATGATTGACAGGAGCATGGGGAGTGCTCAGACCCCTAGAAGGTTTTATCTGTAGCTATAAATAGCCACACAACTCACACACACAGGAGAGTAGTAGCTTTAGGTTTTAGCTTAATTCTCATTTTTAGCTTATGTATTTTCCTTTCCAGCTTTTGTAATTTCCTTTTAAAGTAATGTAAACAGCTTTTATATTAATGAAATCAGTTATAGTGTTTAATTTGTCATAAGCTCTCTTGTTTTTAAACTCATAAGCTTTTATTTTTCTTCATTGTTAAACTAATGTCATAAGTCTATAAGCTTTATCAGCTCTTATCTTGTCATCTAAGCTAGTAATTGGAGCTTATTCTACTTAATTATACTTAAAACCTATAATTAGTTTTAATACCTTGTCTTATTTGGATTATAAGCTTTTGGAAGGTTGAGCCAGACATGGAGGGCTCACGTGACTTTACTAGTTATCCAATTGGAAAGCAGAGCTTGCTAATTTGAGTTTATGCTTCTGTTTTGCTGAAGCAATTGTAAGTTCTCTTTTAAATTCCTTGTCATTTAAATTATAGCTTAATATTTACTTAATTACTTAATTTGTTTTGCTTATCTGCTTATATTGTTACTTATTTGAGCTTATTTGTGTTTCATTTTAATCATTAATCAAGTTCTCCTTTTTGTTTTTTAGTTAATTTAGTTTAGATTTTAGTATTCCATAACTTGTCTTTAAAAATCATAAAAAAGCCAAAAATAGTTAGCTTAGCTTAAAGTTTTGAATTCTAGCTTAAATTAGTTGTTGAATTTTGTTAAATGTTGTCTAGTATCTGGTAATTAGGTTTAGATCACTAGTTTTCTAAATCATAAGCTTAATCAAGTCTATCATAAGGTTAAAGGAGTGTTTGGTTTTATGCAGTTTGACCTCTTAAAGTCAAACTGCATTGTGAATTTTGCTTGAGATAGTTATGCAATCATTTTTTATTAGTTTAGAAAGAGTTTTCATAGGTTAAATTTCAAATTTAAAAAAGTTAGGGCTTAATATCATTGTCTCAGTACCAGGGTACTTAATCCCTTTCTCTTTGATTGTAAAAGTTTGATCCAAGCCTTAGAAGGCTTTGATTTGGATTGCTAAGTGTTTCGAGCCACTCTCATTAAGTAGGTTTTAATGCAGTAGATACTTAATTTGGTTACTGAATTTTGGATTTGGCGCATAGCCCATTAGCATCAGCAGTACTAACTTCAGGTTAGTATGGCTGAACTTTTGAACTTTTTTTCAGCTTTATTATTGTAGGGTCTTAGGGCTTATTTCATATAGCTTATAGAATAGTCATAGCTTAATATAGAATAGGACTTGCCTTTCATTTTCTAGCTTAATTAGTTAAGATAATACAGATTAAAAGTTTTCAAAAAATCCAAAAAGCCAAAAACAGTAGGTCATATACAGTAGCCTTTAAAATTTAGATTTCTTGCTTATAGGTTTAGATTTTATAAACTAGAATAGTAGCTTATAAGTAGTTTAGCTAGTTTTTAAAAGCTCAGGAGCCAGTTTAGCTTAATAAGGATTTTAGCTTATTAGAATTTTAGCTTTTAAGAGTTTATTTCGAGTTGGGCATTTTGATATTTTGGAATTTCAGGGTTAAATAAGTGTTTTAAATGGATCTTAGCTTATTAAAATTAGCTTAAGCACATCTCAAGGGACTTTGAACATCTTTTATTTTTCAATTTGAGCTTAATTTGAGCTTTTTACAAGTGGTTAAGTAGAATCAAGCAAAAGCAAGCTTAAACACCCACTTTCTGTAACAACTTTTTCATAAGCTCTTTTAGAGCTTAATTTTGAGTTTCAGTTAAATTTGTTTTTACAAAGAGTGCTAAAAAATCATGTCTTTTTAAGTTCCACTCTTGTTTTGAAAAAAAGTGCGAAAATTAAAAAAAGGTAGAAAAAAGGGTTTGCCAGACCTCCAACCAAGACCTTTTCTTATCACCATACGTATACCAACTTGCTCAATAGTCTTCCATCTAACTCCACCCTTTTAATACTTATACACCTTTTAATTCCCTTCTTTCTTAATAAGCCGTAGCATATAAGCTCATTTACCCAGCTTATTAGATAAGCTGGGTGAGTTTTCTTATTTTTCCCCCAAACTTTGTTATGTCTTTGACTTTTCCTGAATTTTTCGTATTTTTCCATTAAGTATTTTATTTTTAATCATTTTTCTTAAGTTTTTAATTTCGAAAATTCATAAAAAATAGAAAAAAGTTTTATAAAAATTCAAAAAAAAAGTTTTTAGTTTTATAAAAATTACTTTTAGGATTACATCCAGTAAAATCATTTTTACACCTTTTAGATTTTAATTTTCATTTTTGAGCCTTTAATTTTAAGTTTAAAAATAGGATTTTAATTTTAAAAATAGTTAAAAATAGTTTTCTTAGTTTTTATAATATTTTAGATTTTTCTAAGCTTAAAAATCATTTTTCTAAATTTTTAGGACTTAATTTGCTATTTTTTAGGATTTAATTAGATTAAAATAGTTTTTAATACATAATAAATTCAAAAATAATCAAAAAAAATATTTTTCTTTTTCTTAAAATTTTCTTTAGTCCTATTTTAGGATTAGAAATTTAGTTTGCATTTTTAGGAGTTAAATTTAGTGTACTTGCTTATTGGTCGCGTTTTATTTGTTTCCCGTTAATTGTCTAAGTGTTTAATTGATTTTAATTGCTTGTTTGTGCTTTTAATTAGTAGAAAAACCAAATCAATCTTCGAACCCATTCAAATCAATATCCAATATCAAGCGAGGTTTCAATTTCTCAAATCATTGGGAAAACGACCCGGGAAATCATACTTTCCGGAAAACATACGTATATTATATATATATATATATATATATATATATATATATATATATATATATATATATATATATATATATATATATATATATATATATATATATATATATATCTTTTAGAGTGAGCTTTTCTTAAGGGAAACTTAAGGAAAGTTCTTAATTGCTCTTTTGGAATATTTTATATTATATATTTTTGCGTATATAAAATCAACAATCAATTTTTGGCGCCGTTGCCGGGGATTTGAGTTAACGAATCTCTCGTTTTGTGTTTGTTGATAAGATTTGAAGATCCTTTCGTCCTCGAAAGTTTCATTTTTGTTAAAAAAAATTCAAAAATCCAAAAAAATCATAAAATATAAAAAAGTAAAAAATATTTTTCTTTTCTTTTTAGTATAGCTATCATATAAAAAACACAAAAAAAATCAAAAATATAAAAAAAATTGTCCTTAAAAAAATAAATAAAATAAAATACACAAAGTTGGTAAACGAACACCAACATATAATACCTTCAATTGAGGTATTATCATAAATAAGTTCCGGTGAACTTGAAAAGTTCCCAAATCGAACAAAAGATTCAAAAACTTGCCATTTGTGTCACTTACGAAATACGGCTCACCTTAAGAAGCAATTTTTAAGAGCTACCGTGAAGTAAGTTGATTATTTGGTTTAAGTTGTCTCTCGTTTTGTCCGTAAATAAAATATGTTGTTCAAAGAATCGAAAAAATCAAAAATAATCTTCTTTTTCTTCTTATCCATTTAATTCTTTTCCTTAACCCTCTAAATTGTTTAATTCTTATGGCGTCTCATCGTTTGAATCCCCTTTACGCAATTAAGGAATGCATGACTTGTGGAAGTTTGTACACTAGAGAATGTTGTTCAATAGGAAGTCTTGGAAACAAGATTCTTGTTCCCAGAACCGACCCCCCCCCCCCCCCATCTTTCAGCCGTGTTGTGCAAAGTGTGGAACCCCGGTTGATGGTCCGTATTGTCGTGGATGTGCTCTTTTACGAAAGAATTTCAAGGAAGATTTGCTTACATATTGTGGTGAAAATGAAATTTCAAAAGACTTTGAAGATATTTCCGAATCATCTGATGATAATACCAAACTTTTGTTTAATGGCTCCTCGAGAGCCGATCGTTGTCAAGCAAGACCCCGGTTAAAAAGCTTCGAAGGTCCTCATCTTTATTAAACAAACTGGTTGTTACGAGTGCGGTGATTCATTAGATGGAATTTTTTTTGTCGACAATGCATTTGTAAATCTTGTGGTAAAGGTGCTCATTATGGTTATAATTGTCCACCAAAAGTTCCGATTATCTCTAATCCAGAACAATGCAATCAAACCATTAATGAGCTCCCACAGATTTTGCCAAATGTTCATCCTACATGCAATTATGAAGATGAGAATTCATTCATCTATGATTCCAAACCTCATTCTTTCAATGTTTCTCCAAGTGTTTTCAACCAACCTCCACAACCCCAGTTTGAGACTTACTTGTGTGAGTTATGTGGAAATAATGCTCATTATGGTTATGATTGTTCACCACAGTTCCCGTTTGTCTATGAACAGGAGCCGTGTTACAATCAAAACTTTAATGATAATTATTATCCACAAAATTCACCGAGTTTTTCTCAACAATATCTTTGTTGTGCTTATTGCGGGGGTCCTCACTATGATTATCAATGTCAACCGATCTATGAACCTAATCCAAGTTATGATTATTCTGGTTTTGACCACCCACAACCCCCGCAGGACTCCGTCGATTGTCAAGAAGCCCTTGATAAAATTCTTGAAGAGCTTGAAGAAATAAAACGAGATCAAAGAATGTTAAAGGAATTAAAAAAGCGAATCGCGGAAGAACAAACGGCTAAAGAGAATATGAGTATCGAGGAAATGAGGCATGAGCAGCAATTGGTTGATTACAAAATTAAAGAAATCACGAATGATTTGGGTATTAAAAGATTTCGAGGCGAGGAGATTGATGAAGAATATGAGAGAGATTGCGAGATTAGAATTCGAAAACTTAAGCAAGATTTTAATGAATGGGGCAGCGAAGTTCGAAAAAAGGAGCAAGCTTACAATGAAGAACAGTATTCTGCTGCCCGTCGTCGCATGCTTTCTATTCCTTTTGTCGACGAGGATGATTATATTCCTTTAGGAGATATTATTGCTCGATATTCTACGTCTAAAGCAATCACACCCGACTTACCGATCAAGGAGCCTGATAACTCTCTAAATATGGGGGATGAGCATCTCGACACTATTCCGGCAACGGAATCGGACGAAGTAATAAATTCTAGTGTTGAGAACCTTGTCTCAATCCCAAGTGAGTTCGAGGGTATTTCTGACGATACGAGTGATGTGCCTACTTGTGATAATAATCATGTTAATGTTGAAATTGATTTTGTAGAATCTTTGATTAACCATGATACTTCGATTAAGATCGACCCTATTCTTGAGGAGTTCACTAGTGAACTTGCTCATATTGCTCCAATTCCACCGGGAATTGTTGAAGCCGATTTTGATCCAAATGATGATACTTCGAGTGATGACGATTCTTTTGAGAACATCGAGTACGTTGATGCATCACCTTCCTATATCAAGTACGATAGCTTCGAGGAGGTGAATGATGTCGAACAAGAAGAAAACGAGTTTGATTTAGAAGATATTTTTCAAATCCAAGACGTTATTCTTTGAGAGAAATTATTAAACGTACACCGTCTTATTTCTAATATCAAATCTTTAAAAGTTAACCCTACTCCGGATCGTGTGCTCAAGTCTCCTTCTCCATTTCCTATCCCCGTCGTGGAAAGTGATTCGTTCTTTGAAGAGTCCAATACTTCTCTTTCTCATTTGGATAATTCTTTACCCGAATTTGAGACTTTTAGCAATCATACGGAAGAGACGAGAAGTGGCAGTACCACTACTCATGCTAATTACTCTCTTCCCGAGTATGATTCGTTTCTTTTTGAGATTGAGCCCGATCAGGATGGGTTGATTAGCATTGATAATTCAAATGAACCTCTTTTGGAGCTTCCCGAGTTTGAATCATTTCATTTCGATCCGTCATTTCCTCGACCTCCTCCGGAACCACCGGATGTTGATATTTGCTTACATTTTGAGCCCGATGCTCCAGTGATTGATAATTTTAATGAGCTTAATGAAGACCAAAGAGTAAGTGAGATTATTTTTCTCCAAAATGTTAAAGATGACGATTCCTTCACATTTGTCATTCGGACTTTTCTCCCGTTTCTCACCTATCCCGAGGCCTCACCTTTATTTTGCTCCACCGGGAGTGAAGACACCATTTTTGACCCCGACATCATCACCTTTCCATTCTCCTATCTAGATCCGGTGGCATTTTCAACAAAATTTTCTTGTTCTAAGTGTTGCTCTCCCTAAGGACAAATGAATGCAGGGATCGAGTCGAGCTTGTGACTCGGTGACCAAAAACAAGCCGCTTCGTGGGAGTTCACCCCATGCTTATCCATTTTCTATTGTTCTAAATAATGTGTTGTGATGTGTTGTGGCTATCCTCTTCCGGTTTCTTCGTGTTTGTTGTTTGTGCTTGTGATTTTTACAGGATTGAACCAACGATTTTTGAAGCCTCTCGTGTCCGATGTTGTATCCCGGTTCACTCGAGCTTCCTATCCTTTGTGTGAAGTTAGTTTGGGGAGATCCGATATCCTTTCATCTTATCGATTAACGTTTATCTTTGCATAATTCATAAACGGCTTAGATTTTTGTAGTACCCGGCCTTAAACATTGAGGACAATGTTTTGTTTTAGTTTGGGGAGGGAATCTATCGATTTGATGTTTCCTGCTTATTGTTTTGTTCTCACGTACCCGTTTTCCCATAAAATTTTTAAATTTTTAAGATCTTATTTGTAGGAAAAAATGAAAAAATAAAAAATATTAGTAGTTGAAAATAAAAAAAATAAAAAAAATAATAATAATAATAATAATAATAATAAGTGTTAAGACACGAATGTAGGTTTTCCGTTGGTGAGAATAGAAAGTAATTTTT
>BQNB010159294.1:0-14928 GCA_026074375.1 Tanacetum coccineum | reverse complement strand
GTTGTGAACCGGCAAGATGCATCAAACTTTTATCTGTCTCGGATTATTACTATGTGCCTTATCTAGAAGACTGCAACATCGGTTGTGAGCCGGCAAGATGCAGCAAACTTTTATCAGCCCATAGTTTTATTATTATTATTACCTTCACCCTTTAAACGACTACCACATCGGTTGTGAGCCGGCAAGAGGTAGTGGTCTTATTTCGGCTTCAGTTTATTATTATTATTATTATTATTAGCCAAATTTCAAGTCCTGCGGTCTTTTAACAATTGCCACATCGATTGTGAGCCGACAAGAGACAGTAGCCTATTTCTCCGCAACACTGACAAAACCTCGATGTGTACCTTACTTTCACTAGAAGGAATCTCTACGAAGTGATTTAAACTAAGAATCGCAAAAACCTAAAGTAACTTTATTTATTCAATAATTATATAACTTTTATTAAGCTGGTGGGAGCAAAAAGCCACAATTAACCTCTATAAACTTGTTAGCCTTAATTATATCAAGTCAAACAAGAATGTTATCGGTCTTAGAAAGTCAAACTAGGTCTTGTATTGTAATAGATCTTTAATAAAAAGATCCGTGAATGCTTAGTCTAATAAAACAAGCTTTGCATATTTAAAGTCTATCATGGAAACTTGCAAACTCTTGGATTTTTCAAGCTAGAATTCGAGTTAAAGGGGCGTCTTGTATAAATGACTAGCAAAGCTTAAATATTATATAAGTTAGGGGCAAGCTAGAGCGAATACATGCTCGATCAAGTCAAAATTTATTGACAAAAATTCGTGTCAAAACACTTATTATATCTTTGAAAATGTTTTAATTTTGGCATATTTTTGGTGGAAAAACAGGGTTACGTGAAGACAAGGCAAATGCAAGTAAGATCGAATC
Source organism: Tanacetum coccineum (assembly GCA_026074375.1). Taxonomy (NCBI): domain Eukaryota; kingdom Viridiplantae; phylum Streptophyta; class Magnoliopsida; order Asterales; family Asteraceae; genus Tanacetum; species Tanacetum coccineum. The sequence continues at coordinate 14,037 of BQNB010159294.1, read as the reverse complement.
GAAAGATCCCCCCATACTAGAACTACACATTGTCCTTAATGTGAGACTGTCACCCCCATACTCATGTCAAGGGCTTAATTTCAAAATTTTAGGGGTCTCTACGCAAATCTAAGCCGTTTAGTAATTATGCGAATAGATAAACGTTAATCTATAAGATCATTGGATATCAGATTCCCATATAAAGCATGCTAAAGATTAAGATGTTGTGTCGATGGTTAAAAACCACGAGCACAAGAGTCTTCATAATCCGGTACAATCCTGGACATAAAACACAAAACACGAAACACGAGAAAGGAAAAGGCGAGCCTCCTCACATCACACTTATTAATATTTATTGATATACTACTACTAAGGATAAGCATGGGTTAGCCACCACGAAGCGCTTGTTTTTGATAACCGAGTCACGAGCTGACTCGACCCGAATTTAGTGGTCCATGGGGGAAGTTTGGAGACCCGGGACAACCATTGGTGGTATGTCCCCTCCAAAATAGTGTTTAATATGGAAAACTAGAAGGGGGGTTGAATAGTTTTACCTCTTTTTAATTTAACTTTTATGTTTGTTTGTAAAACTTTTGTGAAGTGATAAAGTAAGACAAGAGATAAGAGTAAGATATCAATCATACACAAGCGAGGATTTAAAGTGGTTCGGTAACGAAGCACACTCTTCGCCCTACTCCACTCCCGAGCATCCAAATCGAGCGTTTTCGTCTCTATGTCAAACAAGCTCCTTATGTCGGAGAAACGTACACAACGGTTGTTTACTTACAGATTTACGGAACAAAGCTAAATGTCGAGTTTCTAATCTTAGCTAGACCAATCTATCATAACACAACTTCACGCTTGTTTACTCCTTCACAATTTAACAACTTTCTTTACAATATTTCCACCTTTTCACAACTTTCCAAACATTCTTAACAACTTCCACCATTTTCACACTTCTTTAAACTTTAAGACTTCACGTCATACACTACTTATATCACAACTATCTAACACTACTTGTTAAAATCACCACGATCTAACTATACTTACAAAGATCGTCAAGATCTAGCTACTACACACAACTTACAAGATATACAATTGATTTACAAATATGTGATATGAATGCAACAAGATTGCTATGCACACTAAGGTGTAATACTTCTTCACTTGATGATAGAAGTATTCTCTCTTGCACTGAGGAATTGAGGCTTGGATCAATTGGAAAACAAGCTTTATATAAATGATCAAAGGATTTAGAGAGATGTGTGGGCTGTTTTAGAACAGAAAGAATGAGTGCAAAAGGTAAGAAAAATGTTGGGGAATAGTCCAGTATTTATAGGACAAGCTGGAGGAGCGGGGTCTATGGCCGGTCCCCTTAAATAGGGTGTCGGCCCCCTTATAATTAAGGGGGCCGCCCATGTATTTAAGGGGGCGCATATTTTCAGACGCTCCCCTTTTTGTCCTATTCAGGGGCGTTGTTTTACTGGACTTTTTCTAGCGTTTTAGGTTCGAAAAGTTGAATTTCAAAAATGTTTTTTTGTAATAAACCTTTCTCTTTAAATGTAGAAAATGTTTTGTGATGTTTATAAAATGTTTACAACTATTTTATTAAGCGTTTGAGGTTGAATACAAATTTCTATTAGATATAAAATGCCATTAAACATTATTTATTCATACCTTTAAGTGCTTAAATGTTGGAAATGAGAATTTATTCAATTACTTGTTTACATTTAATTTCTACGTTGAGACATTTTTTATATTTTGTGATTATCGAATCGGTAAAAGGATGTGAAAGATAGTAATAATGTTTTAGGCATTTTATTTCTATCAAACAATCTCCCCACTTTTTGATGATTACAAAAATTTAAACTCATTACATGTAAATTAATTTTTAAACAGTATTTTAGTGAGTATCATGTCATTTCTTCCCCCTTTTTGTAGAATCTCAAAAAAGGATGTTAGGATTGTAGTAAAATCGACAGAATAAGTGCTCCCCCTTGATGTGTGCTCCCCCTTGTTCGAGGGCACCAAGGATTTGAGCTATAGTTTCTTGGCTACAAACTGGGTTAGAACAATACAAATATTTCTAACATGTAGCAAGGCGGATGAAATATTTTGGCATCACAACCAACAATGATATTCATTAAAATTAAAAATAGTGTGAGAACACACCCATGCATACATAAGGAAAATAAAATGCTAACATACATGAAATTTAAATTACAAAAAGTCCTATAACTAGTAAAGCTCCATAGGACTTGCTTGCAAAATGGTAGATGATCAATTATTTGAGAGAATAAACATAGAGTATGTTTAGTTTGGGGAGGAAGGTGGAGGTGGTGTAATGATGATCGGTGGTTGTGAGAGCATATGTTCAATATATGAAAACATATATTGAAGTTCATCTCTTAACCCAAAAATGAGGGTTCGGTTGTGGATACAACAAAGGCATGAGTTACCATGTGCTTTAAGTAAATTCCAAGGAATATGATGCTCAATGATAGTAAATTAAAATATATACTTAAATGTGCTTTAAGTATATTTAAGTAAATTAAAATAGTGTGTGAAACACACTCATGCATACTCATAGAAAATAAATGATAAATACATGAAATTTAAATACAAAAAGTCCTATTAATAGTAAGCTCCATAGGATTGTTGCAAAATGGTAGATGATCAATTATTTGAGAGAATAAACATAGAGTATGTTTAGTTTGGGGAGGAAGGTGGAGGTGGTGTAATGATGATCGGTGGTTGTGAGAGCATATGTTCAATATATGAAAACATATATTTAAGTTCATCTCTCTCACCCAAAAATATGAGGGTTCGGATGTGCCAACAACAAGCTTGTGTTACCATGTGCTTAAGTAAATTTCTAGGAATAGGATGCTCAATGATAGGTGGTGAAGGTGATGGAGTATCAAATTGGACATCAAGTGGGGTAATTGGGGAAAGAGTGAGAGTGATGTCCATTGATGCATTTTCTTGAGTTGGAGGTGGTGGAGAAACTCTTGGAGGAGGAGATGTTGGTGGGTTCAAGTAACCGTTTGGTGAAAGTGATGTTGATGAGGTTGGTGATTTGGGTATGTAATCAATTGAAGATGAAGAAGTGTCTTTGGTTGATGGTGTTTTGGAGGGTGCATTAGGAGCACTAGGTGATGAAATTGGAAGTTTGGGTGATGGAGTTTTTGTGTCATCTTGGGTTAAATCCACAAACAATTGTTTTGGTGGAATGATGTTGATTTTTGGTCTCTTGGAGACTTTGGAAATAGAGGCTCTAGTGGAGGCCATGGAGGTTTATGGTGGTTGATGATGAATGAGGGAGATGGTAAATTGGTGATATGCATTTGGAGGGATTTATGGGAAGAGATTTGTTTGAAATATGGAATGATTGAAAAGTTTAGGGTATTCCAAATTTTGTTCGAGCATTCTGGGCAAATATAGTGTACCTAGTAAAAGAGGGCAAAAAGCAAAAAAAATACTGTTTTACCCATGAAAACTATGGGCGGTCCCCTTAAATAGGGGGTGGTCCCCTTAAAATTAAGGGGGCCGGCCTTTATGAATTAAGGGGGCCGCCCACTGTTGGTTCCATTTTTCACAGAAAAACAATTTTTCTCAGAATTTTTGTGAGGGTATTTTTGTTTTGGTGGTTTATTTGCAGCAAGCCCTATAGAGTTTTATAAGCACATTTAATCATATAACATATAATAAACACATTGAATCATGAAGCCAAAGTGGCATAACTAGTTGATTGAATAAAACTACAAAGTTTAAGGTTATCATAGCAAACAAGTACCTAAAAGATAACCAACACATAAGTCTTTCCGAATATATCAGATGATCACCACACAAGTTGTTAATAACATACACATAATAAAGTTAAAAATTGTCTTAAACTACATTTAGCTATCTAGTTCACTCCACTCCTATGTCTTCATTTCTTCTTCTTGCTAAACACTCCTTTTAGTGCCTTTCCAAATGACTTGAAACCTCCGCGCATCTCCTTATGCATTTGTTGCGTTTGGTTGAGCAAGTCGGTTTGTCGTTCAAAGAGAGTTTCATCGGTTCGTTCAGAGGAGGAAGGCATTTGGTAGTTTTGGTAGTTGAGAGGATCAAGAGAGTTGAGATAGGTTATAGGAGATGGAGTACTTGCACGAGAAGTTTCGACATCATCATCATCATCATCGTCATGTTGATGAGATGACGTGCCTTGACGGTGAGAAGATGAAGAAGAGACAGAATGGTGTGCCTTGCCACGATCACTTCGAGTTCGTCGAGTTTGTTTAAGAGCAAGAGGACGCATGACTCGATCAACAATGTCATAAATGCCATCTAATAAGCACTAGTAATAAGCTAAAAGGCAAAAACAGATCAAATACTGCACTTAGTTAACACAAATAAGCTGAATTAAAGAAAATTGGCCAAAAGATTAAGCTAGAAAAAGGAAATGAAAATGGCAGTTTAAACTATTCTTTTTGGCTTTTTTTGATGTTAAATGGCAATTTGCAGCCCTGATTTTAAGCTTGAATAAGGTGATTTAAAAACTCAAAAAGTAAAAACAGATGAAGCTTAATATCTAATGAACTTATACTATCAACTTCAGATCCTAAAACAAGCTTAGTCTAATCTAAATTGGCTATTGAAAACTGGCTTTTGGACTATGAAAATTAGACTAGGACACTAAACAGATCTTGACTTAAAACTCAAAGGACAAATGCAAACTTTAACTAACTTATTTCTACTGCATAATGGACTCAAATCAAGCATGAAATAAACACCAAAAACCACTATTGAAGATCTAAGCAAAATAAGCTATGTTATCAAACTAGAAAACCACAGATTCAAACCAAGAATAGATTGGACCTTAAACTTATTATTTAAACTTTAAAAACTTACTAAAACTGACTTATAGACTAAATTTAAGCTTGTTGAAATTGACCTAAGGGACAAAATAGGCATAGGCAATACTAACATATGTTAGTGCTACTTGTGCCAAACACCCCCTTAAGTTCTGATTTCCCATTTAAAAGCTACAAAAGAGTGAATTAAGCTAAGATTTGTAAAAATAGATTCATCCCTAAGCAGATTAAGGACAATTGAGCAAAAACTAAGGATAGATAAGCACTAATTGATAAGCTAAACTAAATAAGCAGATTTAACTAATGCTAGGACAGAACAATATAAACTTGAACTAAACTGATTAAAACTAATAACTAAGTATTCTAAGCTATATTTATATAAAATAAGCACAAATAAACTAGGATAAGCAGACAATAAGCTGAAATAAGCAGATAATAAGCAACATACAAATTAAGCTTTAAATGAGAGAAAAGAGAAAGTACTTTTGTCCCAGCTGAACAGGGACCTTAAGTGCTCTATAGAGCTTAAATCAACAAGCTCCAGCTTATCATAGATAAGCTGGTATTGTCCATAAGCCCATCCCAATCTGGCTTATCATCCAAAATAGCTTAACATGCCCTTTTTAAGGTCCTTTTGAGTAATGAGTTTAATTAGTTAAGCTTAAAACAAACTTAACTAATTAAATGATAGCTTATACAGTAATGAGCTTATTTGAGCTTATTTAATCATTTTGAACACAATAATAGCATTGAAAGGAAAACAGAATTTAAACTCTAAAAATAAAACTGAACTTTTTATTAATATTAAAGAGATTACAAGGATTTCATAAGGAAATTACATTTATAAAAATGAAACACGCACCATTAGCCAATCAAACTGATGGGGATTGTCAGCGTGGACATGAAGGATGTCAGAGGTGTCAGGATTGTACTTCTAGAAGGATGGGAGAGCGTGTGTGTGGATTGATTTTACCCTGCTATTTCGTTTGGGGTGAAAATGAAAATGGAGGGAAAGGTAAAGGGATAAACAGTAAACTTTGAATGTTTGACCCGTGTTTTATAAAAGTGTGTTGACGTTTTTTTACTTGGGCTTGGTTTATGGTTTTGGGCCTGGATTTTGATATAATGGAAATGGATTTTGGTTAAATGGGTTAAGGCATTTTGGTTTTAGGTTTAGTGACTATAATATCTTAATGGGCTGATCTGGCCCATTAAAATGGGTACGGGTTGGCCCATTAAAGATAAATATGCATTCGGCTTTGTTTTCTTGCACTCTTTTCATTCCCGTGCTCGGTTTTGTCCATTTTGCTTCGTTTTTGTCCATATTTGATATATCCGTTTACCTGCAAGACATAAATTACAAAACACACATATGCAATGCATTTTTATGTCATTTTCGTTCATTATTGGACTTTTTAGCTCGTTTTATTAGGTAAAAGGTATGTGTATTTAAGCACATACCAATATATAATATAGATTATGTGAAAATAGTTATTAATTAAATAAATAAAATATATAAACGTGTTGTGCTCAACATATAGGACAAGTGGTGTCAGTGGGTTTTCTGCTAATACCACCATTTTGATGTGGAATAGGTTTTTCCCATTAACAGTTTGATGTGACTGTAAACGTGTTTTACCAAACAACATATTTTATCAATGATACCATTCTTTTTTATCAAAACCCCCATAACAAACGCTTCCTTACTTCTTCTTTCTCATGGTACATCACCCATCTCCATTAACAAGCTTATATATAACTTCTCATGATCAAAATTGTTTCCCTGTTAAATCTACTTATTTCGAATGGTTAGTCACCATTGTTCACTTGTTTGAACTATAAGGTGGTTCCTAGTAATTTTTCAATGTAGATCCCAAAAAACCTAACACGTCACTTCTAAATAACTTGGATCTGCAAGGTGGTTCCTGAGAACCACCTACATATGCCTTGGCTCCGCCTCTAGGTGTACGTACCTTGAGACTGCGAGCCAAATACCTTTCTCTTGCCCTGCCGGCTAACTGCCTACCCCTCCCGGCTATGTGGTCCCGCTACTTGCCCTCTATCACCTTAGCAAGCATCTCACTTTACGCAACCAATAAAAATAAAATATAAAAAAGTTGATTATTACTTTCGTAAAAATAATATATTGCTTACTTGACGAAAACTTCAATTCGTTTGGTGTCCGTTTACGTTGGTTGTTGATTTTTAGTTCACGCGATTTAACTTAACACTTAAAATTAAAAGCGAACGCGTACGAGAAAAGAAAAAAAAATTAATGAAATATATGACGTCGTAAATGACCTGAAAATACGAAATGTTATAGTTAAGTCTTTTGACTCTTCAATTGTCGTGACCTTTGCTCTCCATTTAGGATGTAGAGCCCTAAGAAACTTCCTTACGTAGTTCTTACTAGAATAACCTTCATCAAGAGCTTTAAGACTAGTAATAATAGTATTAAATCTAGCAAAAGCATTATCTATAGATTCGTCTTCGGAAATGACGAATTGTTCATATTGTTGGACCAAAAGGTCGATCTTATTATCTTTGACTTGACTATTACCTTGATGGGTGATTAACAAGGTTTTCCAAATTTCTTTTGCCGTATTACACATGAAAATTCGTTCATATTCTTTTCTAGGCAAAGCGTTGTAAATAACCATTTTGGCTTCATTATTTTTTGCAAGCCTTTTCTTAAGATCATCCGTTTGTTTTTCAAAAGGGATAACCTCATCAAGTTTGGTTTCCGGATTTTGAATAATAGGTTGAAAATCACCATTGGTAATAACATGCCAAAGATCTAGATCTTTTGATTTAACATATGTCTCGAATCTATTTTTCCAATAAATAAAACTATCGCTTTCAAAAAGTGGTGGTCTTTGCATAGATTGCCCTTCTAGATATTTGTCGGAATCCATAGATCGATCCAAGCTTTAAAATACAATATATTTTAAAAATCTTGAGTGACCTTGCTCCTGATACCAATTGTAGAAACTAGAAGGGGGGGTTGAATAGTTTTACCGGTTAATTAGCGTTTTAAAAGTTTGCTTATGAAATAGTTTGATTCGAGATGTATGTCAATCAACCAACAATATGAATCACAACTAAACTATCTAATAATGCAAGTAATAAGTAAAGAGATAAAGAAAGAAACGATCAAACCAAGACACCGAGATTTATAGTGGTTCGGCAACGAAGCACCTCTTCGTTCCTACTCCACTCCCCGAGCACTCCACTCGAGATTTCACTATGTCAACAAGCTCCCTTTAGGCGGAGAAAACCGTTTACACGTCGCTTACTTTCTTTTCCGACACTAAGCTAGATGTCGAGTCCTAATCTTAGCTAGAACCAATCTAAGACTTCACTAAGTCTTCAAACACTCACAAGATCTACACTCTTGGATTGACACACAATCCAAATCACACCAATATACAATCTACACACTTGGATCTACACTTGATCCAATTAATACAACAACACAAAATAAATCTAATGAATGTTTGTGATCTTGAAGAAGAGAAGAGAGAAAGATCACTTGATAACAATTCGTATGTAGAAGAATACGATTGTTCTTCTCTTGCACTTGATTAGAAGGTGAAGAAGGGAGGAAGAAAGAATTAATCACTTGAAACAAAATCAAGGTATGTTAGTGATCAAGATATGTGTTTTAGAAAGAAAGGAAGAAGAGAGAAAACTAGATCTGATAGAATTTTTGGCAAGAGGAAGTCTGATTTTGAAATGGGTGGCCCAGTATTTATAGGGGACAAAAAAGTAGCCGTTGCTGGTGGCGGTCCCGGCGGCCCCTTATATATAAGGGGGCCGCCGCCCCTATAAGGGGGCCGCCACTAGACTCCGCTCCCTTTTTTGTCCTTTTGTGGTGAAGGTTGTATCTGTTATGGAACCTTCCATTTTGGGGGGAAAATTTGAAATTCAAATTTTATGTTTTTAATAAAACATTTCTTTTAATTAATAAATAATTTGTTTTTATATTTTTATAAAAACATTTTTGTGGAAGTATAAGATTTAAGAAAAAATTATTTTCTTGATCACTAATCATGTTTAATGATTTGTTTATCCATACCTTAAGTGATTAATCATAGAAATAGAATTTTATGATTATTAATTTATAAACGTTTAATTTTATCGTAAACGTTTTCACATTTTGTTATTATCAAAACATTGAGAGGTCGAAAAATATAAATAACGTTTTTGGACATTATTTGTATTAACAATCTCCCCCTTTTTGATGATGACAAAATATAAACTCATTTAGTATAAAATTTAAAAGTTTATAAATTATTAATGAGTTTAATTCTACTTCTCCCCCTTTTTGTCGAATCCAAAAAGGTTGATCGTCGAGTTGAGTAGAGAGAAAGAAGGCGACGATTAAAGACTCCCCCTTGATGTAAGCTCCCCCTTATTCGGGGCACCAAGGGATCGATCTTACGATAATTTGTTTGCTACAAAACAAGATTAGAGGTACAAGAGCAAACAACCATAGCATGACAAATATCTTAAGGATTCAATCCACACATTTAGAAGCATAACTAAAGTTCATTCAAATGCATAAAGAAACCATATATAGTCACAAGGATAATATATATGAATACAAGCATACACAATTGTTGGGAATAAATCTTCATCAAGAGTTAATACTGCCAAGGTATAACTAACAGTACTAATGGAGTTAGTACTGCCAGTACAAACTTAGTACTGTCAGAGTTAGTTAATACTGCTAGAAGAAAGGTTAATACTGCTGATGGTCAAAGCTGCTGACTTGGAGATAAGGATGCAATGAGATAAATATGGAATGTATATCTTTTATATTTTAGGAAGATAATTGATCCTAAAAGTTCGATAGTTATCTTGTAAAGGACTCCTTGTGGTGTATAAAAGGAGATCCTAGGTTAAGGTTTTATATACGCTTAAGAGATAGAGATACATCTTAGAGAAAGAACGTATAGCTTCAAGGTTGTAACCCTAGTACTACAAGAGTACTCGTATTATTGATTTAATAATATTGAAGCAGTTTGTGTTTTGTTCATTGTTATTTGTTTGGTACTGTTCCATTGATAAATACCTTTAGAGTATCAAAGTGTAGATTCTGCATACACTTTGATATACAAACAAAGTCTCAACCATTGTTATTTTGTATTCATCCAAGGTAATAAACACTTTACAACGTAAAGAATCGATCAAGGTGTAGGATCAACAACGCCTTGGTCAGTCATTTCCTGAAGCTAGGCATTAGTGACAGTAGTAGTGGTGGTGGGATTTATGGTTGTTATTTCTGGGTTTAACCTCGTGGTCCTTTTCTTTGGTGCCATTTTCTTTAAATCACAAGAAAATATAACACCTGTTAGATTTCATAAAATCATAACCATGACATGACATATACACAATAAGTAAAATAAAATCACAACACACAGTGAAATATACAACTGAATTGAAATTAACAATGGTGTAGCTAAGTCGACATTCATTCATAATAAATTCGCATAGGAAAGGAAATTTGCCTTAGCGAACTTGTGCCCTTTAACTAAGCTTTCTGGGAAATGTTCTATTATGTCTGCTAACCAACAGGACCCCAACAGAAATTGGGGATCCGAAATTCCAAACTCTCCACAATCGTCTGTTTTTCAAATGTAGGTAGTTCAGGTCGTCCTTTGGTATTTGGACTTAAGATGTTCAAAAAGTATGACGAGGAATCGCTTAAAGCTCAAGAATCTTTGTTGGAAAAGTTATCAGGACAGTCAGATTCGGGACATGATCATTTGGTGCTTTATCACGGGGTTTGGAGATTATGTTATGGTGACAATGTGATCTCCAGAGTATACTATTGTGGAAGGTCTTGGACACATCTGTCTCTATGTAGGGCAATTTTGTGATCTGATTCTTGAAATTGCTTTCGAGAAAGATTCTTGCTTAGTTCGTGATATGCAATGGCGTTTTAAGTAGACTTACTTAAAGGTAGTGTAGCACCAATTTTGTTACACAATTATCGAAAAAAAAACTGTTGAATGATGAAATTTGTATTCTCTAGTATGCTTGTTGTCAAAGCTTCCAAGACAAATCATGGTTGTGGGCAATCATCGTTTTTACATTTAAATTCGCACAATCTATGATCTTGCTCGACAGATCTGGGTTGAGTTTACCATGATTGAAGTTTGAAAAAAGGATCATCCTTTTGCACAGCCTGTCAACTTGGAAAAAAGCAAGAAAAGATGTATCTCAACAAACCACATATCTGAAAACACCAATTGGAAGTTTCTTTACCCTTTATCATGGATCTATGTGTCGAATGAGAGTACAATATATTAATGGGAAGAATACATTTTAGTCATCGTGGATGACTATTTAGATTTCATGGTAAAGTTTTTGTGATCAAAGGATGAGAATCCTGAGATTTTTCATCGACTTTATTAACGCAAAGCAAATACATGTTGGTCTCAACAAATCAGTCAGATACATCCGAACAGTAATGGACACATATTCGCCAAAAAGTTATGTCTAAATATTATGAAGGTGTTGGCATATTTCATCAAAAGTCTATTCCGAGAACTCCTCAACAAAATGGCGTTATCGAAAGACGAAATCATACACTTGTAGAAGCAGCACGTACAATGCTGATATTCTCAAAAGCGTCGATGTTTCTATGGGCAGAAGCTGTCGCTACTGCTTGTTACACCCAGAACCGATCCCTAATTCATACTCGTCACAACAAAACCCCATATGAGCTTGTGCATGATAAGAAGCCTGATCTTACATTTCTCCGAGTATTTGGTGCTCTGTGCTACCCTACAAATGATAGCGAAGATCTAGGTAAATTGCAAGCCAAAGCTGACATTGGGATTTTCGTTGGTTATGCTCCCAGCAGGAAGGGTTTTCGAATCTACAACAAAAGAACCATCGATAATGGAAAACAATTCATGTCAAATTCGATGTGATGCTTCACACAATGGCTCCTATAACACATCAGTTCAGGACCCGAGTTCTTGTCGATGGACGCCTGGACAATTCAGTTCAGGGCTCATACCTAATCAGGTCCATGCAACCAATTATGTTCTACCGACGGATAAAGATCTGGAGTTATTATTTCAACCTATGTTCGATGAATACTTTGAAGTAACTAGAGTCGATGCACCAGTACCTTCGGCTACTGCTGTTAACGCTCATGTTGTTCCACCAGGTACATCTGTGTCTACAACATTTGCTCAAGATGCACCGTCAACAAGTTTTTCACCCATCTCTCTGGAATAAACCTCCAGTTATTCATCATGTGGTTGTAGTTGGACCACTTATCAAGACACCCCAATTACTCAAGCTACCCTTCATCCCTCAAATAACCCTGTTACTAGAGAACCAGGTTCTGCACAGTCATCATCAGGGGATGTTAGTATAGCTGAACCCAACCAAGTTAATCAACCACCAGCTCATCTCAGAAAATGGTCCAAAGATCACCCTCTTGATAATATAGTTGGTAATCCTTCTCGTCTGGTATCCACCAGAAAACAGTTAGCTTCCGATGCTCTATGGTGCTGTTACCATACTGAACTATCAAAAGTCAAACCAAAGAATTTCAAAATGGTCGTGATAGAAGACTGCTGGTTTCAAGCCATGCAAGATGAAATTTACAAGTTTGATTAACTTGAAGTATGGGAATTAGTACCTCGCCCAGTTTATGTAATGGTTATCGCTCTCAAGTGGATCTACAAGGTGAAGCTTGATGAGTATGGTGATGTACTAAAAAATAAAGCTTGGTTAGTTGCAAAAGGATATCTTTAAGAGAAGGGTATCGATTTTGAAGAATCATTTGCTCCAGTTGCTCGAATATAGGCTATTAGAATCTTCTTTGCAAATGCTGCCAGTAAAAACATGGTCATCTACCAGATGGATGTCAAGACTGCATTTTTGAATAGAGATCTGCAAGAAGAAGTATTTGTCAGCCAACCGGAAGGTTTTGAGGATCCAAAACATCCTACTCACGTCTATCGTCTGACGAAAGCTCTTTACGGGTTAAAACAGGCTCCAAGGGCATGGTATGACACTTTATCAAAGTTCCTCATAGCAACAAAATTCTTCAAAGGGGCTGTGGATCCGAAGTTATTCACTCGCAAAACAGGCTTACAGGTTTCTCAAAGTCCCAGAGGCATCTTTATTAATCAAGCGAAATATGCTCTCGAAATCTTAAAGAAATATGGAATGGATCTTACAGACCCTGTCGATACACCAATGGTAGATCGATTAAAACTGGATGAGGATCTCATAGGGATTCCAGTTGACCAGACTTGATTAAGAGGAATGGTTGGCTCCCTAATGTACCTCACTGCCAGTAGACCAGACCTTGTATTTGTTGTGTGCATGTGTGCTAGATATGAGGCCAAGCGTACCAAAAAAGCACCTAGAAGCAATCAAATGGGTCTTTCGGTACCTCAGAGGAACTATTCACATGGGTCTTTGGTATCCGAAGGACAATGCTATGGCTCTAACAGCTTATGCAGATGCTGATCATACGGGATGTCAAGACACAAGAAGAAGTACTTCGGGAAGTGCTCAGTTTCTTCGAGAAAAATTAGTAAGCTGGTCATCTAAGAAGCAGAGAAGCACTGCTATTTCGACAATAGAGGCTGAATACATTGCAATGTCTGGTTGTTGTGCTCAAATCCTATGGATGTGATCTTAGCTAAAAGACTATGGATTTGAATTCAATAAAATTCCTCTGTACTGTGATAACAAAAGTGCCATTGCTCTTTGTTGTAAGAATGTCCAGCACTCACGATCAAAGCACATCGACATTCGTCACCATTTCATTCGAGAGCAAGTGGAAAATAGAGTGGTTGAACTCTACTTCGTGGAAATGAACTATCAACTTGCGGACATACTCACAAAAGTATTACCAAGAGAACGGTTCAAATTTCTTCTTCTACGCCTAGGCATGAAGAGTTTGACCCTAGAAACTCTCAGACGCCTTCAAGAAGGAGATGATGAATAAACGAAGTGCCTTCGTGTATCCTTTGTACATATTTTACAAAATAATAATAATAATGGACTTTGTAAATATTTTAAGTCATTTGGAATTACAAAATGGCTTGCAGTTACTTCAGGCTGCAACCCACTTTTCATTCTAAGGAACGCATGTCTTCATAAAGTCAGTTGTTCCTGACAACGGGTAATTAATTTTTCCCGGGCATGGATTACTTTA
>BQNB010159293.1:0-14928 GCA_026074375.1 Tanacetum coccineum | reverse complement strand
TATTTATGAGATATTTTAGAAAAAGATATGTAAGCCTTTTAGGGTTATCCTTGGTATATAAAAGGAACCCTAGGCATAGTTGGTATAAGAGTTCTACACTAGATCATAGAGAATACATCATATCATAGTTAGCAATTTGTAATCCTGAAGAACACATTAATAAAGTTGTTATTCAGTTGTTCATTGTTCTTCTTAGTACCTGTGTTAAGATTCCGCATTAACACATAGTATTCATAGTCATTGTTTCTACATAGTCATTTGTATTTATACATACTGGCTATCATCCTTTATAGGCTGCAAAGATCCATTCAGTAAATCAAGGAACCTTCACAACATGATCAATAAACCATTGGCAATATCCAATTAACTAGTTAAGCCCGAAGCGTATCCTAGACACAGACTTAGAAGGACAATATTTGTGTAACTATGATTCTAGATGTATAAATTACTATATGGAGAGCTATCCCGGACTCTAGATCTGCTTGGTTCGCTTCACTAGATCCAGTTGAATGATAGGTCGCATACAAAAGCGCGTAAACAAGTATAAATTGATAAACATAAATAAGCACTCAACGATAAATCAAGAAATCGAGATAAACAAATACCAAACATTCAGATCTTTATAATAATGGCTAATACCCGAAGGTATTAGCCTTCAAACGTTATAATAAATACAAGAGCAATTATTTAGCCAAGGTAAACTAACTGAGTTAACGAATGATACCAAAAACTGAACGATTACTAAAGTATATGGAATTACACGTTGTCTCCTATAGAATTGAATACTTTGCTCGACCTCTTCTGCTCTTTTTCTCCTCTGAAAATCAACTTTTGTGGTTTAGGTATCGAGAATATGATTTAGCACACTTAAAACTCGTTTTTGAGTTTTCTATTTATAAGGTTTGGAAGTCGGTTGGATACGGCGTATCCAAGTGTTGGATATGGCGTATTGGTGATTTCTTGGAGTAGGGACCACGTTTGATATCTTCCAGAATATTATATTGATTCCATATTTTGAATACGGCGTATTGAGTCTCTCTGGATACGGCGTATTGATCTTTATTTCTGTGTGGTCTTTGGTGATTGTAGACACGGATACGCCGTATCTTCCTTAATGGATACGGCGTATTGGTCTGCAGAATAGTAATCTTCAAAATATCTTCATTTAAGCTCCAGAATGCGCGCTTTTTGCTATCTTTCACCAATTACTCCATAATTACTGCAATTCTCAAATATAAACGATTAAGTAACAATTCTTTGCAATAACTATACAAAATGGGTTAATAACATGGGATAAATGATGCTATAAAATAGACGTTATTTGATGTCATCAATCTCATTTTAGGTTTAGTAAATCCGACTCCGGGTTTTAAGGAAGGTTTATAAAAACGTTTTACTTCGTCGTCGCTTGTAATGGCTATTTTAGTATTGTTTATAAGCATAAATTTTGGTCTTGGGCTTGAGTTTAATTCTACTAATTTTTTTTAGACTCAACCTTTTGTGACTTTATAAAATTTACTTGTTTAGTCTCACTAGTTGATCCTTTGGTAAAATTAAATCCTAGACCGGATTTATCTCCGGATGCTTTTTGAAGATTTAATATTTTTTTAAGTGAGTGACTACTACTATTAAATTGATTAAGCTTAGAAATTTCTTCCTTAAGCTTTTCATTTTCAAACCTAAGGTCTTGATAATTTTTGCATTCTTCATTTGCCTCTTTAGCTTTTTATAATTTAGATAGTTTATTTTTTAGTTCGAGCACTTTATTTTCCAACTGATTTTTAATTTGTTTTAGTGATTTATTTTTAGCCATGACTTTTAGACCTACTTTGCATAATCGATTATATTCACTATCTAAGTCTTTTTCATCTAACGATGATTGGTCATCACTAAAGAATTCGGTTTTAGAGAGTACCTCATTAGATGCTTTAGCTATAAGACATTTTTCGTCCTTTGTCTTTTCTTCTTCATCTTCGTCGCTATCACTTCATGACCCCCCAACGAAGGCTTTTTTATTATAGTTTCTTGCTAGTTTTGGACATTCTGCGATGATATGGTTTGGATCTCCACATTTGAAACATTTTTTTCGCTTTTGCCATTTTTGTCATCTTTATTTCTTTGGGATGACTTTCTTTCATCATGTAGTTGTCTTACGAATCTTCCTCATCTTTTGAAAAAAAATTGAAGTCTCTCACGGCCATGGCGTATTCTTCGTCTTCACTATCGGAAGTCGAACTATCTTCATCACTAGATTCCTTTTTAACCTTCAAGGCAAGAGATCTATTTTGTTCTCTTTTGCCTTTGACCAATTCAGAATCTTTCTTTATTATCACTTCATAAACTTTCAAGTTTCTAATAAGTTCGTCAAGTGATAAAGATGTTAAATCCTTTGATTCTTCAATAGCAATAACCTTTGCACGCCATTTAGGATGAAGTGCCCTAAGAAATTTCCTAACATAATTTTTGTTAGAAAAACCTTCATCAAGTGCTTTTAGCTAGTAATAATGGTGTTAAATCTAGTAAAAGCATTATATATCGATTCCTCTTCTGGAATCATAAATTGTTCATATTGTTGAACAAGAAGATCTATTTTGTTATCTCTGACTTGACTATTACCTTGGTGAGTAATTAACAAAGTATCCCAAATTTCTTTTGCGATTTTACACATAAAAATTCTTTTGTATTATTTATGTGGTAAAGCATTATAAATCACCATTTTAGTTTTACTATTTTTAGCAAGTTTCTTTTTAAGATCATCGTTTTGTTTATCAAATGGTACAATTTCATCCTTTTTAGTTTTGGGATTATTTTGAATAGGAGGAAAATCATCATATGTAATAACATGCCAAAGATGTAGATCTTTTGATTTCACATAAGTTTTGAATCTATTTTCTAATAAATAAATCCATCACTTTCAAATAGTGGTGGTCTTTACATAGATTGCCCCTCTAAATATTTTTCCGATTCCATAGATAGATTCAAGTTTTAAAATATAATTTATTTTAAAAATCTTGTTTGACGTGGCTTTGATACCAATTGTGGAAAACTAGAAGGGGAGGGGGGTTGAATAGTTTACCGCTTTTTAAATTAATGTTATGTTTGTTTATAAAAACTTAGATTCCACTTTATGTGATCTCAATATGTGCATAATATGAACAATCCAAGTAAGTAAATAAATGACAAGTAAATATGAAAGACAATAGATAAGAGTTAGAAAGATCAAACCACAACACAAGGATTTATAATGGTTCGGTAATGAAGCACCTTTTCGCCCTACTCCACTCCCCGAGCACCAAACTCGATAGTTCTCTTCACTATGTCAACAAACTCCCTTTAGGCGGAGAAAACCGTACACAACTAAGCTTACACCGATTTCTGACACTAAGCCAAATATCGAGTTCTAATCCTAGCTAGAACCAATCTATCACAACTTTTGTATTTTGAGGACTAAAATACTAACCGCACTACTTCACAACAATTCACTACTTCACTTCACTTCACAACTTCTCTTCACTTCACTACTTCACTTTACTTCACAACTTCACTACGCTTCACAACTTCACTTCACCTAGACACTACTATGATCACACCAATCTAACACTACTTACTAAGATCACCACGATCTAACTATACTTACAATGATCACCACAATCTACCTATTACACACAACTACAATACACACTTTTACAATATACACAAATGATTTACAAGATATACTACACCTTCATAATAACAAAAACAAAACTACAATACTTCTTGATTTGATGTTAAGAAGTATTCTTCTCTTGCACTTGAGGAATTAAGCTTGAATCACTTGGAAACAAAAGCTTAAGATTAAATGATCAAAGGATTGTAGGAGATGTGTGGACTGATTTTAGACAGAGAAGAATGAGTGCAAAAGGTGAGAAAATCAGTGGGGAACAGTGAAGTATTTATAGGCAAACTGAGAAGCATTGTTGTCTGGCCGGCCCCTTAATTCATGTGTCGGCCCCTATATAATTAAGGGGACCGCCCAGGCTAGGACGCTCTCTTTTTTGTCTTTTCTAGGGGAGGTGTTTTCTAGAACATTTCTAGCCGTTTTTAGGTAGAAAATTTGAATTCAAAATATTTATTTTGAATAAAATATTTTTTTAAATGTAAAAAATGTTTTGTAAAATTTATAAAAATGTTTGTAACATTTTATAAAAAATGTGAGGTTGAATAAAAATTCCATTGATCATAAAATGCATTAAACATTTATTTATTCATACCTTTAAGTGATTTAATTTTTGAAATGAAAATTTACTACTAATTACTTGTTTACATTTTAATTTTACATTGAGCGTTTTTATATTTTGTGATTATCAAAACTTAGAGAGGTCAAAAAATATTAATAAAGTTTTTAGGCATTATTTCTATCAACATACGTTTCAGTGCGCTTTATTTTCAAAAGAAGAGAAATCTTCTTTGTCCTGAGCAATTTTTTATCAAAAATTCTTTCAAAAGTTTGCTCGGGACATACGACTTCTAAGTAAATGTCAGCTTAGGACTCGTTCTAAAAATAAAGGAGAGTGTACATTTTTGTACATTTATCCTCACAACGGGAAGCTTACAACTTCTCGGACTTAAGCTAGTTCATTAAGATATTCCAAATCTTGAGCTCAAATAAAATAGTTTTCAAAAGATTGAATATAAATTTTCAAGAATTATTCAAAAAGATTTTTCTAAATCTTTCAAATTGTGTGTTCAACACTTCCTTTCTCACTAAATCATTTTATTTACATCTATTTTTGAGGGAGAGTTTTTCAAAACCTAGTGTATAATGTTGAACACAATTTTCAATAATTTTTTAAAAAGATTTTTTCAAAATCTTTCAAATTGTGTATTCAACACTCCCTTCTTTAGTAAAATCATTTGATATATTTTTGAGGGGAAGCTTTCAAAACAAGTAGTGTTTGAGCATAATTTTTTAAGAATTTTTCAAAGATAATTCAAAATCTTTCAAAATAATATGTTAAACACTCACTCTATTCCTCAATATACTTATGGTGTCATTCAAAACAAAGTGTTTTATATTGAGGGGGAGTAAAATGAAAAATATTTTTTAAACAAAAAAGAAAGTTTTCCAAGTCAAAATAGTTGTTGTAAAGTATATCGACAAACGCGTCAGCGATCTAAGTTGCATCTGGTCTAGGGTAATCAAAAGCGTTGTTAGCATCGTTTGGGTTGCATCCGTTTGAGAGTATTTGTAAACCGTCGTTAGCGGCTTAGTGACCATCTGTTTTAGATATAGACACACTTGGCACAACTAGATTTTCAAATTTGTTTAAAACATTAAAAAGAAAAATGTTCCAATTCATAATCATGCAATATCCGTTTTCTCCCATGTGCTTTTCAAAAATCATATAGCTATTTTAATCCATTGATATCAAAAATATCATATGGTATGTTATTTTTTAGGGGGAGAAAATTGGATTAAAATGTGATCGTCTTTGACTCAAGTGCGAGACTCTTTCCTTCATGTGTAGAAAATCTTTCAAATATCTATTCAATATTATGATGCACATGTGTATGGGGAGTATTTATCAAAAGTCAAACTTTCAAAGTGTTAAAAGTTTTGATTTATATTAAACACTTTGATTGATTTTCAAAAGGTTTTATGGTTCTGATCTTAATACCCAACACCAACTACCTCACAATGATCAAGGAAGGAATAAAGTGGTAAGGTTTAGAATTATCTCATGATCTAACCAGAACCAGAGGAATCTACCTAGGGACATTCCATAGATAGAATAGAAGTCCTTAGGAAAGATGGAGTTAAATGAGAATGGAAATAATTTCAACTAAGGAATGAGCTATTATCGGAACAATCATAACATGATGATAGTAATGACGTCTTGATAGACATTGAAGGGGTTAAAGAATGAAAAAGAAATAATGTGTAAAGGGTGAAAAGAAAAAAGCCTATCACAAAACTTAGACAGAAATTGGGTCAATACATAATCTATAGAATATCACAAAGATGATATTTGGTATTGAAGTGTAACAATTCGAGTTTCAGGTCAACGTTTATCCCGAGTTATGATGATTATTTTTCTACATACTTGATTTTAGCCATTTATGTTATATAAGGTTTGGTGAAAATTTTTGTTTATTGGGAAATTTCAAGCATATGAATTTCTACTTTGTTTTTAGGCGTTCAAAGTTTGAAAACTTTACTATAAGTCGCTCCAGAGCGTATTTTCTTAATTTGTGTTTTCATGGTTTTTCCCTGCGTTTTGAAAAAAACCGTTGTTGTAAAGGTCGTGTTATACGCGATTTAACATTTTATTAAATGTTTTAAACTAAATTTAGTGGGACGGAATAAAAATATTTACGAACGTGGTGTGACCCGAGCTTGTTGGCCGATTTTAAAATAAAATAGAATGCTTTGTACTAATTTTGAAGGACTAATAAGGATGGAGGGATTAAAAGTGCCAAAATGTCAAACTTGTTTCCTATAAAAAGAAGCTCATACTTCCATTATTTTCTTTTTAGTAAAACTTGTTCTTCCTCCTCCTTCTTTGAAACCCATAACCGGCCAAGCACCACCATCACTATTCTTGTCAAATTTCTCACATGCAATACAATCTAAATATATATTCATGATCCTCTCATCAAGGCCTAAACACCCACTAATTTAATCCTACACACAACAAGTATTTTGAAAGTTTGAAATTTGGTCAAGTTCTTGTGATTTTGATCTCAAGAGGGTGTTTAGTGTTGCTAGATTAGTGTTATTAGCAAGTGGTTTGATTGAAAGAGGTTTGGTTTGTTTGCTTTGGGTGTTCGTCTGATTTCAAACCAAAGGGGAAACCAAAATCGATTTTTGTTATAGCATTGTGGGTATTCTAGTTATGTTTTAGTGTGGTTAATTTGATGTTATTACGTGTATTATATTATATGCTATAGGATTCAAGTGCGGAAATTATTGAAAGCGTATTTGGTTATTATTTGAAGTTTGATGGTTTTGGTATAATTACATAGGCTAGTTAAACATGTTTTGATAGTTGGTTTAAGTCAAAAATGTCATTTTAATAGTTTTTGAGTTGACCAAGTTTGACCAGAAAGTTTGACTGCCTTGTAGCGAGTCGAGAAATTTTTGAAAGTTACTTTTGATAATGAAATGTGATAGTGTTCGCCTTTAGCAACGTTTCGCTAGGTGGATCGTCACGTAACTCTTAATAACGAACGTTTTACGGTCAAGTCAAGTTTGGTTATTTTTGGTGTAAAAATCAACTACGAAATTTGACTTTTGAAAGTCAAACTTGCGTATACTTTTGAATATGGTTTGTAATGAGCAATGGGTTTGTAATGCTAATTAATTGATGATGAAATATGAAGTTCGGATTATATTATCCTTACTTTTGGCAACTTTCTAAAAATAAAAACTTTATGGAAAACGATGTGATATCGTTAGTGCGTCAAAGTAAAATGTTTTGCGTCGCACTTGGAGATTATAGTATATGATTGTATATACGTATTACTGATATATATATATATATAATATGATATAGATAGTATATAATGCATAAGTATCCATAATACGATTAATATACTTTTAGTCACGTACTGCTATATATGGTATTAGATAAGGTCCGCGGTTGAGACGTGAATTATTTGCGCTTTTTGCATTTGATTGAATGGAATCTTTTGCTTAAGGTGAGATCATAACCGCCATTTAAATCTTTGATTGTTTTAAAAACCCCGTGAGGATACATGATTGTTATATAAAATCGAACACATATGATTTTATAGGTATTCTGGACCCGATTTATGAAAAAATGATAAATGTTTCCGCGTTTCCGCATAAGTAGCTATTGTCAAAGTCCCTTATTTCATGAACCGTTAATCGCCTTGTGAGTTGAAAGCCAATACATTAATTAGATCTATTGGGTTTGACAACCTCGTCCGGGGTCTGAATCCTTGTGAACACCTTATCAAACGGACGTTTTGTAGTTAGAAGTTGTAGGTATATGACAATAATACATTGTTCTAGGGCAAATTGGCCTATGAAAAGATATATGTTTGTTAACGTTCGGTGTCATGAGCTTAATGCGTGAAAAAAAAGATGTTATACATTGTATTCGTTGTAATGTTTTCCCAAGAACTAATTATGTGTTCAAAGATTATTTCTTATAGATTATTTTTAACTCTATGAATTTCACTCAACAATTTTATTGACGTTTTAAACATGTTTTATCCCAGGTAACCAAGAATAAAGTCAACGATGGCGTGGAGGTGTCGTGCGTGTGATAATTTTGGTGAAAAACTACTTATGTGTTCCTTGTCTTTCAAAAACAATATCTTAATGTGCTTCAAAACAATGTCTTTAATTTGAAACAATTATTTTTAAATGTTGTAATGGTTGTGGTTGCGATCCTGTGGGGACCTAAACGTATTTTTCTCTGATTAATAATGGAACACATGTTTGTAAAATGTCTCATTTAGATCGTTTTCTATTATCTTGGTGTATTGTGCTATTTAGTAACTCCCAATTGCTATTTCCGTTGTGCAAACCAAAGTTGGGGGTGTTACAGATGGTATCAGAGCCAGGTTTTAGAGAACTAGGTCAAGTCTTTTTGAAAACCTAAACTATAACGCTTCTACACGCACGCCAAGACTCCTCGTTGCCATTGGTTACATGTAGAAAGAAAAGGTATATTTATGCATCTGTTGTATGCATAGATTGTTACGTATTGTTATATTTATGCATGTGTTGTATGCATAAATTGTTATGTATTGGTATATTTATGCATGTGTTGTATGCATAAATTGTTATGTATTGGTAAATTTATGCATGTGTTGTATGCATAAATTGTTATGTATTGGTATATTTATGCATGTGTTGTATGCATAAATTGTTATGTATTGGTATATTTATGCATGTGTTGTATGCATAAATTGTTATGTATTGGTATATTTATGCATGTGTTGTATGCATAAATTGTTATGTATTGGTATATTTATGCATGTGTTGTATGCATAAATTGTTATGTATTGGTAAATTTATGCATGTGTTGTATGCATAAATTGTTATGTATTGATACATTTATGCATGTGTTTTATACATAGATTGTTATGTATCGGTATATCTATGCATGTGTTGTATGCATAAATTGTTATGTATTGGTATATTTATGCATGTGTTGTATGCATAGAATGTTATGTGATTAAATAATAATTATTATTATATATGTTTGGAGTATATTTGAGGTATATACTGAACAAGAATGTCACAAATTGTGAATTTTTGTTTGTTGCGCATTTATGCGAATTGTTATTTTGGATAATAGTATTCTTATTGGAACGCTATTGAATAAGTATTATATGATATTTCTAGATTATCATGGTGAACGTAATTCCTCTTGATCATGTGGATGATTTATCCATAGTTGAGCCAAATTAACATGATGATATTCCTGTTATTTCTGAGCCTGTCTTGGTGGATGAAGACGAGGACCCGAAAGAGGAAGAATTTGAGGAAGAAAAAGAACCTCAAGAAGAAGAAGATGATATGGAAGTATATATTGAGAAAGATGAGAATGAGCCAGAGTTGACATGTCCTTATGAAGAGGTTGATCCTTTTAACCCTCCGCCACCTGCTTCTAATTCAGAGCCTGAAGATGTGATTTAGGTTGAGGACACGGTTAAGTCCGAGGATGAGACTGTTCTTGCTAGTGTCCATGAGGTAGGTGAGTCATCTCTGCCCCTTTCCTTTGAGAGGACAGTAATGGTCTGTTGCCTGGTCTCATGAGAAGGGACATTAACTCTGTTTTTGGTTGGATGACTTCTCTTTCGAGACGACTGTGTGGTCGCGAGACGGCGCATGCATTGGTAGAAAAGAAGGGAAAAGAAAAGGATGAGTATTATGGTAAGCTGATTTTGGATTTGGGTAATGAAGTGCGATCTAGTGTGGAAGAAGAAACGGTTGCAATGAAAAATCTGGTTACAAAGCTTGGTAATGCTGAAGAAAAAGCTGAGTGTAAGAAGTTAAAGAAGGAACTGGAAGAAGCAAGGTTTAGCAACACACTTCTTCGTATGCAGAACGAACGAGTCGAGAGATCTCTATTGGACTAGAGTTCGAGCTCATAAGTTCTATTAAGAGATGATTCATAGGGGATTTGCGTTTAAAGAAAGACCGAATGAGGATATCGATGTTCCGGTTGAATATAAGGAGAGTCCATTATCTGAGCTGCGAGAATCCTCTCGTGACTCTTAGTAGTTTAGTTTCAATTGTAATTCCTTTTATTGTGTAATCACTAAACTGAATCCTCAGTTAGTAAACTTGATGCTATTGGTTGTAATGATTTGTATCATTTCATGAAACAATGCAACTATGTATTAACTCTTTTGTGATGAATAATGAATGACTATTTTTTGATTACTACTTGATGTTGTGTGACTATGGTTGTGATTGATTTGTCATTGTACCATGTTATGAGTATATCAAGTTATGAATGCTTATCTAGTTGTTTTCTGTGTGACGTGATAGAATCATGCCTCCAAAGTCTACACCTTTGACTCAAGCTGCTGTTCGGCAAATGATTAAAGAAAGTGTCAATGCCGCTATTGCTGCTGAGCGGACAAGACATGTGAATGCTGGAAATGATGCTAGAGGATCTAGACCAGTTAGGGGTCAAGATGCCGCACCTGTTGTTTGTGAGTGCACTTTTGTTGGATTTATAAAGGGCAATCCTACTGTTTTTCGCGGTACTGAAGGAGCTGTCGAATTACGAAGATGGTTTGAGAAAACTGAGAGTGTTTTTGGAATCAGTGAATGTGCAAAGGGCCAAAAGGTGAAGTTTTCTGCTGCTACACTACAAGGACCTGCTTTGACTTGGTGGAATTCTATGGTTGCAACCATGGGCTTGGAGACTGTGAACCAAATGCCTTGGACTAAAATGAAACAATTGATGACTGTAGAGTTTTGCCCAGTAGAAGAAATTCAAAGAATAGAGCATGAATTAGGGAACCCGAGGGTCAAGGAGTATAACATTGTTGCTTATACTTAGAGATTTATTGAGTTAGCTTTGATGTGTCCAAGAATGGTTGAACCGGAAAGTGTGAAAGTGGATGCTTACATCCGAGGATTGTCTAAGAACATCAAGGGTGAGGTCACTTCTTCTAGACCTACCAACTTGAATGAAGCTGTGCGTATGGCCCATAAGTTGATGGAACGAAAGTAGCAAGCTAGGGATGAAAGGATTCTGGAAGGAAAGAAGCGAAAGTGGGAGAACTTTCAAAGTAGGAATAGTAGTGGTAAGAGCAACCACAAAGATAACTCACGCCAATCTTCGCAGAATAATCAAAAGCAATGGAATGCGCGAGCTATGACTACTGCTCCGACTGAGGGAAAGGTGTCTTCTAGATCACTTCCTGTGTGTGAACATTGCTTTACTCGCCATGTTAGTCCATGTACGATCAAGTGCCACAAGTGTGGAAAGGTTGGGCACAAATCTAGGTATTACAAGGAAAAGAGTGTTGCCACGGGTGCTAACGCTCAGCCTATTTGGACTTGTTATGATTGTCGTGAGCAAGGTCATACGAGGAACCGATGCCCAAAGAAGGTCAAGCAAGAGGAAACTGGAGAAGTTCGTGGCCGAGCTTATGCAATTAAGGATGCTGAGCCACAAGGTCCAAATGTGGTTACGAGTATGTTTATACTCAATAACCGCTATGCTTCTATTTTATTTGATTCGGGTCCCGATAGGTGTTTTGTGGATACTAGATTTAGTTTCATGCTTAATATCGATCCGGTTAAGATAGATGCCAGTTACGAGGTAGAATTAACCGATGGAAGGGTAGTTAGTACGAACACTGTTTTAAAAGGTTGCACTTTAAATTTAGTGAACCATCTTTTTGAAATCAACTTGATGCCAATTGATCTTGGTACGTTCGACGTTATAATTGGTATGGATTGGCTTGTCATGCACGATGCCGTTATCGTTTGTGGTGAGAAGGTTGTTCATATACCTTACGGAAACAAGACGTTGATAGTCAAAAGTGATAAAGGTATGTCTCTACTAAAGGTTATATCTTGTATTATGGCTCGTATGTATATCGAGCGAGGTTTTCATTTGTTTTTGGTACATGTGGCTGAGAAGAAGCCGAAGGAGAAATGATTAGAAGACGTACCTGTAATTCGTGACTTTCCTGAGGTATTTCCTAATGATTTGCTAGGATTACCACCACCGAGGCAAGTAGAATTTCGAATTGATCTGGTACCGGGGGCTGCAACTATTGCACGTGCACCGTATCATTTGGAACCATCTTAGATGAGAGAGTTGTCGGTACAATTGCAAGAGCTGTTGGAGAAAGGATTTATTCATCTAAGTTCATCACCGTGGGGAGCACATGTGTTGTTTGTGATAAAGAAAGATAGATCTTTTCGAATGTGTATAGATTATCGTGAGTTGAACAAGTTGACTAATCGTTATCCTCTCTCGAGAATCAACAATTTATTCGATCAACTTCAAGGTTTGAGCGTGTATTCTAAGATCGATCTGCGATCAGGATATCACCAGCTACGCATCAAAGAAGAGGACATTACAATTACAACATTTAGAACTCGGTATGGTCACTTTGAGTTCCAAGTGATGCCGTTTGGACTGACAAATGCGCCTGCTGTGTTTATGGACTTGATGAACTGAGTATGCAAGCCATATCTTGATAAGTTTGTCATTGTGTTCATCGATGATATTTTGGTTTATTCCAAGGACGAAGAAGAGCATGGAAAGCATTTGAAGATTATTTTGGAGCTGCTCAAGAAGGAGAGATTGTACGCCAAGTTTTTAAAGTGTGATTTTTGGCTGAATTTGGTACAATTCCTTGGTCATGTGATTGATCATAATGGTGTTCATGTTGCACCTGCCAAGATCGAAGCCATTAAGAATTGGGCCGCACCAACGACGCCAATGGAGGTGAGGCAATTTCTTGGATTGGTTGGATATTATCATAGGTTTATTGAAGGTTTTTCTTTGATTTCTAAGCGACTCACCAAATTAACTCAGAAGGATAAGAAATACGAGTAGGAAAAAGAAGAACATGAAGCTTTTCAGACACTAAAGCAAAAGTTGTGTAGTGCACCGATCTTAGCATTTCTCGAAGGAACGGAAGATTTCATAGTTTCTTGCGATGCGTCACTTAAGGGTTATGGAGCCGTGTTGATGCAAAGGGAAAAGGTCATAGCATATGCTTCTCGACAATTAAATGTCTATGAAGAGAAGTACACTACTCATGATTTGGAGTTGGGAGCCGTTGTTTTCGCTCTTAGGTTATGGAGACATTATTTTTATGGAACGAAGTGTGTGGTTTTCACCGATCACAAGAGCCTACAATTCGCAAAGAGGTCGAGAATTTACTTGGGAGCGTGAGGATCAGATTAAGAAAAAGTACTCTCATCTCTTTACGAGTAAGGACGAAGTGAGAAGGAGCGGATAAGTCGAGCTGAGCACCGGGACAGCGCTCCCTAAAGGAGGGGAGAATGTAACAACCTGAGTTTCAGGTCAACGTTTATCCCGAGCTATGATAACTATTTTTCTACGTAATTGATTTTAGCTGTTTATGCTATATAAGGTTTGGTGAAAATTTCTGTTTATTGGGAAATTTCAAGCCGTGATTAAATTTCTATTTGGTTTTAGCGTCCGTGAAAGTTTGAAAACTTTATATTGTCACTCCGAGAGCGTGATTTTCTTATTTTTGTGTTTTATGATTTTTCCCCGAGTTTTTGTAAAAACCGTGTTTAAAAGTCGTGTTTTACGTGATTTAACGTTTTATTAAATGTTTTAAACTAAATTTAGTGGGACGGAATAAAAATATTTACGAACGTGGTGTGAAACGAGCTTGTTGGCAGATTTTAAAATAAAAGAAAACGCTTTGTACTAATTTTGAAGGACTAATAAGGATGGAACGACTAAAAGTGTCAAAGTGTCAAACTTATTTCCTATAAAAGGAAGCTCATTATTTTCTTTTTAGTAAAACTTGTTCTTCCTCCTCCCTCTTTGAAACCCACGACCGGCCAAGCACCACCACCACTATTCCCGTCAAATTTCCGACATGCATTACAATCTAAATATATATTCTTGATCCTCTCATGAAGGCCTACACATCTCACTAATTTAATCCCACATGCAACAAGTATTTTGAAAGTTTGAAATTTGGTCAAGTTCTTATGATTTTGATCTTAAGAGGGTGTTTAGTGTTGCTAGATTAGTGTTATTAGTAACTGTTTTAATTGAAAAAAGGTTTGGTTTGTTTGGTTTGGGTGTTCGTCCAATTTCAAACCAAAGGGGGAAACCAAAATTGATTTTTGGTATAGCATTGTGAGTATTCTAGTTATGTTCTAGTGTGGTTAATTTGTTGTTATTGCGTGTATTATATTATATGTTATAGGATTCAAGTGCGTAAATTATTGAAAGCGTATTTGGTTATTATTTGAAGCTTGATAGTTTTGGTATAATTACATAGGCTAGTTAAACATGTTTTGATAGTTGGTTTAAGTCAAAAATGTCATTTTAATGGGTTTTGAGTTGACCAAGTTTGACCAGAAAGTTTAACCGCTACGTAGCGAGTCGAGAAATTTTTGAAAGTTACTTTTGATAACGAAAAGTGATAGTGTTCGCCTTTAGCTATGTTTCGCTAGGTGGATCATCGCGTAACTCTTAATAACGAACGTTTTACGGTCAAGTCAAGTTTGGTTATTTTTGGTGTAAAAGTCAACTACGAATTTTGACTTTTGAAAGTCAAACTTGCGTATACTTTTGAATATGGTTTGTACTGAGCAATGGGTTTGTAATGCTAGTTAATTGATGACGAAATATGAAGTTCGGATTATATTATCCTTACTTTCATCAAATTTCTAAAAATAGAAACTTTATGGAAAATAATGTGATATCGTTAGTGCGTCAA
>BQNB010159292.1:0-14928 GCA_026074375.1 Tanacetum coccineum | reverse complement strand
GTATTTCAGCCGCATTCCATTGTACTTAAACGTTTTTGTGATTAATATACTTTACCGAGGTAACCCTTTACCCAAAAAAAAATTCCTCCTCTTAGCAACTCCATTTTATTGAGGAGTTCCAGCTACACTAAATTGTCTCAAAATACCCTTCATCTCACAAAACTGATTCATTTCTCTGTTTTTGAACTCAGTTTCATTATCACATCTAATCACCTTAACCTTGTGATCTACTAGATTTTCTATCCCAGTTATAAAGGACTTAAGAATGCCACTAGTCTCATCCTTAGTAGCTAGAAAGAAAACCTATGTAAACCTACTGTAATCATCTGTGACAACTAGGCAATACATTTTCTTCTTAAGGCTTTTTACAAATGTTGGACCAAACAAGTCCATATGCAACAAATGTAAAGGAAGACTGATTGAGTTCTCTATTTTGGACTTACAAGAGGCTATGTGTTGCTTTCCCTTTTGACAAGCAACACAGGTTTAATCATTTTCAAAAAGTTTGGAAGGTAAACCTCTTGCAAGATTTCTCTTAACCAATTTATTCATGGTTTTAAAATTTAAGTGACCTAGCCTTCTATGCTAAAGTTTAGATTCATCAGATGTTCCCTGTCATGTGCCTTGAGCATCCACTATCAATCACTCCTTGATCCTGTAAATCCATTTATGGATTGCCCTGCACATTAGATAATAAAATCAGTTTCTTTTGGGGACCCAAGCCATCACTAACTTGGATCTGCCTTGTGCATCAATATAATCAAACTTTTTAGGGTGATTGATGCACTGTTGTGTTTAGAAACATTGTCTAAAACTTTATACTTTGGTTTCCAAACCCAACAAGCTAAGGCCTTAACAAAATTAAAATTATTTCCCTTAACAACATTAACTAATACTTTTGGCCTAGCAATATTAATTTTTTTACCCCTAACAGTATTAACCCTTTGATTAATATTACTGTTTTTAAATACTGTGTTCTTATGAATGGGCCTCTTAACAGTTGAATGTGCTGTTTTAGAAAGATATGACATTGGTCTAGCAGCATTCACTGTTGTTTTTGAGTGAGTAGTATTAACTTGTCTAGCAGTATTAACCAATACTGCTATTTTAGAAATATTTTGTCTAACAATATTAATTGATACCAAGTCAGACTTCATTAGTACTGCTCTTTGAACCATGTTCTTTTTAGCACAGAGGTGAGTCTTTTTAGCAAAGTTTTGATGATTCACCCTTTGAGCATTATTCCAAACAGGTTTTACCATCCTTTGATTTGAAACTATTTTTGATGGTAATTGCAATCAACCTACAAATGATCAAAGCTTCCATACACATAACATGCCTTATTAAACATCTCAAAATTTCTTCCTAGTTTTTGAGACATCATATTATTCTAGTTTCTTTGATTGCCTCTAGGAATGTGAGTGTTTTGCCTATTGTGCTCAACTTGTTTAGCAGTTTTCCTATCAGTTTTGTTTGTTTGTTTAGCTTTGACAAAGTCTATCTTAACAAAACTAGGCTTAGCTGTTTTCTTTTCAATCTTAGTTTGAGACACATTTTCTTCCTCACTATCTGACACCCAATCCTCAATAATTGGAGCACCATTATTCTTCCTAACTGCTTTAGGCTTTGCTTCACTAGCCTTAGCTTCACTGTTCTCAACTACAGGCTTAATAACTACAGGCTCATTTGTAAACTCTTCTAAGCCAGTAAATGACAAGTCAGGTTTTGGAGGCATGAAATTTCCTGTTAGGGGAGGTGGAACTGCATTATAGCCTAAACCTTTCTTGCAATTGTCTACAATCTGACTCTCTATAATCTTGTTTAAGCTTTTAGATGCATTTTCAAATTTGTCTACATTAAACTGAATGTCATCTTTTTCCTTTTGAACTATTTCTAGCTTCTTCCTAAGCTCCCCAATAGTTATCTCTCCTACTTGAATGTCCCATTTTAAGCCGTTAATCTTTTCTACATAAACAGACTCATTCTTTTTATAAAATTCAAGTCTTTCTTCTACAGACTGTAAACCTGTCTTATAAGCTACAACCATTAACTCAGATTTCTCAAATCTTTTCAATAGTTGTTCATATTGAGATTTAAGCACTTCAACAGTTTCAAGACAAGATTTTGAGCAAGTAGAGTCATAAGATACCTCAAAATCAGAACTTGAAGATGAGTAATCCATGAGTGCATAGTTAGTAGGTCCTTCCTCTGCCTGATCACTCCAGTCATATCCCCCAAGACCATCACATGACACCAAGGCATTGGAAGTAGTTGTCACTACTAGTACACTCCTTTTTGAGCTTTCCCTGCTCCTGTTGTCTTGGTTTCTTGAAGCTCTGCACTCCCTAGCAAAGTGTCCCCTCTTGTGGCAGTTGTAGCACTCCACTTTGGATTTATCAAAACCAATGGACTCATTGCCATTCACAGTAATCCTCCTTTATGTATTCTTCAAGAACCTTCTAGCTCTTATAGTCAACATAGCCATCTGCCATCTCAAATCCATCTCTTCCAAGTCATCTAGATGAAGTTGTTGTAGATCCTTATTTGCAAGTTGAGGATTGTTTAGTTTACTAGAAAAGAATGCACAGATCACAACATCACTCAATTTATCAACATTTGTGGAGTTAGCAGCACTAACTTGAGTGCTAACAGCAGAAACTCCATGAGTAGTGTTAACTGCTTCATTAGTGCTACCAGAGTTGTTAGAGGACACAAAATCCACGTTTTGTCTGCTTGTATTTGAGCTTGATGTCCCTTTGAGTTTTGGTTCATATACTTTGAGATTGTTGTAGAGATCATCCATGCTCATTGTCTCTAATTCAGGTTTATTCCTCCACACAACAACATGTATGTTCTATTCTGGTGATAAAATTCTCAACAGCTTCTGGTTCACATCTTCTTGTGAAAGTGTTTCACCCAAAATCTTCAACTGACTCATAAGCTTCTGAAGCCTATCAAAAGTTTGATTAAGGGTTTTTGAGCTAGGAGCAATGAAGTTTTCATACTGCTGTTTCAAGAGATTTCTTTGAGTGTTCTTTGTAGCAGCATTCCCACCAAACCTCTTTTCAATAGCTTCCAACAACAACTTAGCATCCTTGATGGTGTTGAACTTTAACTGATGTTCATTAGGTATTCCCATCATCAAGGTGCTTTTGGCCTTCACTTCTAACCTCTTCTGAGCCTTTTCTTCAGCAGTTGTAGGAGGTATTACTTTCTCAACACCTTCCACAACTGTTGTTTTTGGTACGGTGTTTCCATTCTCTATGACCTCCCATAGAGCATAGTCAATCATCTGGATGTACTGTTTTATTCTCATCCTCCATAACTCAAACTCAACAGGTTTGAGCATTGGAACCTTGGATGCAGCCACCATATGTGCAGATTCAGAATCCATATCTTCTAGCAAAGAGATCTTATGTATTCAAATAGGTTCTTATTCAAAGCTTCTCAACAAGCTCTGATACCACTTGTTGGTCTGATATTCCATATTACTAATAGTAATATCAAATAATAAACCCTCTGATAATATATATATATATATATATATATAATATAAAATACATATACATAAGCAAAGTATCATATAAATTATTCTTAGGCAATAATAATAAGTAATCAACACGGGTATCGTTATCTTCGGTGAGAGGTGAATGGAAATTTACGTTCATGTTGTAAATCGAGCTTGATTGTCATTTAAGTTTTGGTTTTGGATTCAAAATCTACTAACGCAAAAGGGAAGCACATAAAGGCACGCTAATATAAAAATAAAGGCGAATAAACATTTAAATCTAAAAACGTCTACTTAATAATAAAACGCGACTAAATAACTAACTGTATCAAAATTAAACCTTAAAAAATTAAATTGCAAATTCTTAAAACTTAAATGTAAAAAATAAAATTTTAAAACAGAAGTAATATTTTTTTTATCTTTTTATTTGTATTTTTAAACCATAAATAACACTTTAAATTCTAAAAATGAGATAAAAAAATGTTAAACTATTTTATAAAATTCTGAGAAAATTATAAAAAATACTTTAAACTATTCCTAAGGTTTATAAAATAAAACGGGAAAACAAGCTTAAGACAATAAGCAATTAAAAAGCAAATAAGCTAAAAAGCTCAAATTGTAAACAAGACATAAAGTGACATGGAAATGAAATGGTAATGAAAAAGTCCCAAAGGCGCGCTGGTTAAGGTGTTGTGTGTGTGAAGGAGAGGTCACAGGTTCGAGTCCTGTGACATCCTTTTTGAAAGAAAAAAATTATTTTCTTTTTGATAACAACAAGAGTTTAAGCAAAATTAAGCAACTTTTATAAAAGGAATTTATACTAAAACTTATTAATAAGCTAGAAACAGACTTATCAAAGTGACAGTTTAGGCTTAATGAAGACCATTTGACATAGTTAAAATTGTTTGCCTTAATAAGCACTAAAAACACCAATAAGCTAATATAAAGACTAAAAATCTAGAAACAGATTTAGACCTTAACTTAATAAGCAATTATGACTAAAAATAAGCAAACAAAATAAGCTAAAAAGCACTGAAAAGCCAAACTCTTCACCCTTGACCAAGGTAAAAAGTCAAGACCTACCTAGAAATAAAATATATAAGAGAATCAATGATAAAAAGATTCCGGAAGTATGATTCCCGGGTCGTATGTCCCAACGATGGCTGCAATGAAAGATGATCTTGGTTTTTTTTACTTGATTTAGATTGAGTGAGAATGATTTTTATTGATTATACGTCCTACACTAATGGAACAAAATTAGGTATACAGGAAAACCCTAAAATTACATCTAATGGAACAAAAATCTAAACGGGCAAAAAAAAAAAAAAAAAAAAAAAAAAAATTATTAATGTTAACCACTACAGAGAAACGATACCACTATCATCAGGAAAACGGCAGTTTACAATCAGCGGGAACGACTTGTCAATCAGCAGAAACGACTGTAACAAAGCAGAAAACGAGGCTCCAAAATGCTGATTTTAAAAATTCGTTTTTAGCAAATTACTCCAAAAACACGAAAGTTGTCCGGGACATGTGTTTAAGGCAAAAACTTTAAATAAGACACTTTATAATAAATAAGCACTCCATAAGCCCGAAAAGCCAAAAATAAGGCTGTTGATTGCTGAAAGTAGTAGAAAACGAGGCTCCAAAAAACTGCTGATTTAAAAAATCGTTTTTAGCCAAAACTCAAAATCACGAAAGTTGTCGGGACATTTTTTTGGAACTTTAATAAAGGCACCTTATAAAAATAAGCAGTTAATAAGCCCCAAAACCAAATAAGCTGCTGATTGCAGAAAGTTAAGGTTTGGACTTACTTTTAGTAAATAAGCTGTAAAAAGCTCAAAATTAAACCAAAATGAAAAAGGAAAGATGTTTTGGAAAGCTTATATGTTGCTTAATCTGATTCCAAAAAGCCTTTTCAACCAAAAACAACTTAACTCAACTCAATTTGCATCAAAATATAGTAAACTCTAACTTTTTCTAAAATAAGCCAAAATGAAAATAAGCTAAAATCCTAAATAAGCCAAACTGAAAAGTGTGCTTTTGGAAATAAGCTCACTAATGAGTCCTTATTAAGCCCACCTATTCACTTTTTTAAATAAGCCATTTGGATAAGCACAATAAGCACAAATGACTAAACTACTATTTTTTTGATTTTACTGAAAATAAGCACTTTTGAGCTTAAAAATGAGCAAGCAATTGGATTCTTATGATGATATAAGCTAAAAACAGATTGAGATTTAAGCTCAATGAACAATAATTAAGACTCAAAAGATATTTTGAAACACTAAATAAGCCAGAATGAGCTTATGAAAAAGCTAATTATCCCTTTTTTTAACTCTCATGCAGATTCTAACTTAAACTTTAAAACACATTTGCACATTACAACAACACTTACCCAATGCATATAAACACTTAAAATTAATATGCAAACAAAGCTTAATATCTACTTTAAGCTAAAACTCAAAAATAAGCACTTCTACTTAAGCAAAATTCAACAGGTTCACAAATAAGCTAATATAAACTTGGAAATTGAAATTCAACAAATAAAAACTTGATTAAACAGCTTATAAGACCTAAATATAGCTAAATGAAATTTATCAAATGACCACAACCCATTCAAGAGCCAAAATGACCCATTTTCAGCCTTGACCCAAACACCCCTTTAAGATTATGAAATCCATTTTTAAAACTAATTTTAAGAGATTTAGGCCAAAGCTTTTAAAGACAAATGATTATATGAACATATTAAGCACTAATGAACCATTTTCAACAGAAATTAAGCACTTAGATAAGCTGAATAAGCAAAAGGCAATTTTAGCTAAAAATGACATATTAAAAGAACAAGTATAAATAAATGATACAAAAGCTTAAACCAAGGAAAATTAAGCATATATTAACACTATTAAGCAAGATAAGACAGAAATAAACAATAATAAGCAATGCTACAGTAACCTTAAAGAAAAGTGCAAGAATTAAATAAGAGACTTACAATGAACCTCTAGCTAAACAAGAGGAACCCAAAAGGGCAGCTATAAGCTCCCTAGCTTATTAATAAGCTAGGGTATGAGTCCATTTGGTTTTCCATTACAACCAACTTCCAAAATGCTTTCCACAATTCAAATGCAAAGGTAATTCAGGTTATTAAACTGGTTTGCAGAATTTAAACTTAGTTAACACTTATTTAGCTCAAATAAAGAGCTTAGAGACTCTTCAGAGCTTATGAGTAGCTTTAAAACAAACTTAAGGTAATGTAAACTTGGAACACGAATTGCAAAACAAACTGAAATTTCATTAAACTTGGAACTTTTACAAATTGCAGAAAGGAAAAAGTTTTTTATATTAAAAACTAAAAATTACACACTAAAAATTACACACTTTCTTACATGGCTCACTAGCCCTATTTATACAAAGAAAAAAGTAAAAACAAGCTGAAGTCTTCTGTTTGACTTTCATTGACTTTTCTTTGTTGAGCTTGACTGTGTTTGTTTGCTGAGTATAAAGCTTCCTTGTGCTAGTATTGTGAGTATAAACTCACAATATATCCTGGCCCTTAATTTCCTTGCATCCTTTCTCATCCCTAGGATCGAAAATGCCCTTGGATTGCCAACTTGGCATTGTGGCCATGTGGGGTGAGTAGGAAGGTTTTGTCAAGTGGAGTGTTGCAGGGTAGAGGTATGGGAGCAAAACTGGGTGCTGACTGGTTTTGGTATTGGCGGGAGATTGGGAAAAGGGTTTATACAAGTTGGTTTGTGACAGAGAGAGGTTGAAGATGATTAAGGGTATGTTTGGTTTGTGTACAAGAAAAGCCCCTCCACATCTTTCTTCTTTTCATTCTCTTTTTCCCCTTTCTTTCTTTTATAAATGAAGTTTCCCAAATTGGCATAATCAGCCCCTGTGGTTGTTTCCTTAATAATATAACTTAGGGGTTTGGCACTTTTGACCCCTCAAGTTATATTTTTCTTTGCTTTTTCTTCTCGGAGTTGACTTGACTTTGATTGGGCTTCGTCTTACACAATTTTCCATCCGTGTCCGGGTTTTGTCGCTTTATGCTAGTTTTTTTCGTCTTTTTGTTAGATATCCAGTTCCTGCACAACACAATTAGCAAACAAGCTTATTATTGGCATTTTAAGTCCGTTTTTGGTTATTTTAGCTCGTTTTTAAAGGTAAAAGGTATGTGTAATTAAACACATACCACTAACCACATGATATCTTAAAATATATGATTTTAAACAAATGATAGTTATTGTTTTTGAATTTAGTTGCCGGGAAACAAAATTATTGCATCGATAAAGACTAAACATGTCAAGTTCTTAAGCAAACACAGGTCACCAAATGCACAGAGTTCGGTTGACCTCGTCTATAGGTTTACCTTTTAACACTTCGACATCCCGCATAAAGAAGAGTGAGATTTTTGTTGTTTCGTATGATATGTATGCTCATTTGTTTGGTATTTTAACCATTCACCGTGTAAAATTACCATCACCTCATTGTATAAATTCTAATGTATGTGAGCTAAGATGAAGTATAAACAAATGTATTGATTTTTTATTGTTATATTTAAATTGGTATCAATACTGGAAAAAGGAATTGAAGTGAACAAATAGGTGGGAATAATGAGAAAAAACAATATAAAAATGATTTCTATTGAGATTGTATTTCATTAACAAGTAAAGATTCAATTTATGTTACTGATTGCTAAATAGCAAGAAGGGTTAAAAAGTGTTGTGTTGCTATAAAGATTGTAATTATTGCAATTTTACAACATATATCATTGTTTATAATGAAGTCTTTCATCGACTATAAGTTTATTCTTATTTTTTAGCTATTTTTTGTTTAAACAATGAAGGTTATTTAGTTTCTTTGCGGATGTTTTGCAAATGATATTTTACTATAACTTTTTGGTTTTTAACATTATATCATTTAACGTTATTTCTATTAAACACTCTATTATTTTTATATTTTTAACAATTTTTAAAGCTAGCCGTCCATCGGGCGGGCCTTTAGGCTAGTATGTATATATAACACACAATCACGTGATTTTATTA
Organism: Tanacetum coccineum; assembly: GCA_026074375.1. Taxonomy (NCBI): domain Eukaryota; kingdom Viridiplantae; phylum Streptophyta; class Magnoliopsida; order Asterales; family Asteraceae; genus Tanacetum; species Tanacetum coccineum. The sequence goes on along the minus strand of BQNB010159292.1, from coordinate 6,372 downwards.
TAAGCTACTAATTAGATTTTCTAAATTTAAGACTCATCAAAACTTACTTATACACTAACATTTTTGTCATAATATATATCTATTTATATAGATTTATATAGTGTAACGTCTTAATAATCGTATTTTTGCCCACAATTATGTTCTAAATAGAACAAATCTGGTTTTTTAAACATAGAGTTTTTCTAAAGGAATTGATGAGAATTGGAAATACAAATTTTTTTCTTTGAAGGTGTGCATATTCAAAGAAAAAATTTGTATTTTCAAATTCTTAAAAAAAATATGTTTTTTTAAAACATATTTGTTCTATTTAGAACATATGTGTAGAAATACAATTATTGAAGGCGTGCATGTATGTTTTTGAGAGTTCTCGCAGTTCTCGCACTTAATTTGATGCTGAAAATAAAGTCCATATATATATATATATATATAGGAGGGTTAATTGCGTGTTCTTAAAATTGTTAAAATAAGAAGTAATATAAACCATTGGATCTATTGATTAATGTTAGATGATATTAATGTGTAACACCCCCATTTTTACATATAGCAGCGGAAGCTAATCTGGGGTATTACTTCAAGGGTACAACAGTCATAATCATAGAAAACGAATCAAAAAGAGTCATTTTTGAAAATATAAGTTATCATTCATTATTTTTCGAGTTTTTACAAACAGAGGTTTCAGAATCTAAAATACAAATTTGAATGTAACGGTTTTTCCATCTTTCGTGTCCTCGTCCTCCGTACCTTGTTACCTGAGATAAAACTTGCTAAAAAGTCACCAAAGGTTGGGGTGGGGGGGGGGGGGGGGGTGGGAATGGGAGTGAAAATCCATAGGTTTAAGAATGCAAATGCGATATTTGGGTTACGTTGATATACACCCAGTATTGAAAACATATTTATTATTGCCATAAGCTCATGATACGTTATAGCCCCTGCGGGTACCTTTGCCAAAATACCCGCGTGATTTCTAATGATGTGCAATTGGTTACACGTAACTGGGTACACCAACGGGGAGTCCAACCCAAATAGATCTATTCACATCATTCGCGCTTACTACGGAGAGTAATTAATGGTTCATGATTATGGGGACTTAAAGGCAAAGCAGTTACGTAGGCAATAGTAAATTGAAATAGCATACATAAATAATTGCATTCATGTTTATAGCATGTATCCCCCTTAAGGGTTTATAAAAAGATTGAAATGTGAGGCTATGAACTCACCTGTACAGTTATAGGGAAATTGATAGCAATGTATATGAAATGAATAGTAATGGATTCGTCACGGGCAACCTAGGGTAATATATGTCAAGTCTTAGTTTGATTGAATATGTACGATTTTACATTGATGTCGGTTTTGATATTAAAATTATCATAACACCGTTTGGGCCATCATAATTCAGAAGTCATTCAGTAAACGTTTGAGGAGCTAGGGCACTTTAAATCGTAAACCCAACAACTCAGTCAGAACGTAATACCAAGATAAAACTCCTTAATATGAAGCTCCCTAGTATTGTGGTATGATATGAATCCGGGACATGATTTTAAAAAGCACATCAACGATCAATGATATAATAGTTATAACATAAGCAGTTTTAAGCATTTTATTTAATATCTGAAAATGTTAAGCACGTCAAGCGTTAATTAAAGTTATGTATGGTAATCTTTTGAATGTGTTTTTATATTTTTTCAAAATGTTACATTTTAGACCCTAGGGTTTGAAAAGTGGCAGAATATACCCTTGAAGTTTGCACTTTTACGACTTTGGTCCCTCAAGTTTAAAAGATATACCAAGTAAACCTTGTACTTTAAAAAGTGACATAATATACCCTTGTAGTTATAACTTTAGTAAAATGACACTTTTAGTCCTTTTAGTTATAAGTTTCTGAAAATTATGATATATACCCCTTGCATGGATTATAATTACAAAACATGTCCAAATTGCCATGCAAGCTTATTTTAACATTTCAATAGACATTTATAAGTTATAATAAACTAAAATATGAAGATTTAACACAACACAAGTTTAAATTAACGATTCGTTAAGCTAGGAAGTAAAACGGGTCAAATTAGGGTTTTAAAATGAAAACGCGTAGGTTTTAAGATTAAATTCTTTCATGACTTATCAAAGCACTTATTTTAACATTATATAAGCTTATTTGGATAGATTATAACAATAGTTAACAAGTTTAGCTCATAGTTTAAGTAAAAACATGAAATTAGGGTTCGGGTGTACGGTTTTGGATCAAAAAGTTATAACACATAGGTTTTTGAGTTCAATGCCTTATATTATGATTTTATCAAGATCATATGAACATTATAACGTTATAAAAGCAGATCATAAGCTTAGAGAACCTGGTCTTGAGCTTATGGCTTGGAAACGGGTCAGAATCAGGACTTTCGGCTTCGTACGCCTAGAATAACGACTCCCGGGCTTCGTTTCTTGGTTTCTTTTGCTTCCTTTCTGAACTTGAGCCTTATTAAGATCACTTAGGATCTATTAGAGCAAATGATTGCTTCTATGTAAGGGTTATAGAGGAGGAAGTGGGGGATGAAGAAAAATGAAGTGTTATGGTTGCTATTTATAGGTAAAATGACCCTTAGAGCTCAAGAAACTTGTATGATCTGGTTAGGACATGTGTAAGGGCTAGAGGGTAATGAGGAGGGTCTATAGGATGTGTTGGTTAAGCTAGAAACTAGCTTTGATGTGTTGTTTTCTTCTTTGCATGTCGCGGCTAGAATAGAGAAACAAGGATGCATGTGATGAATTTTATACAATAAAGGATGAAGATATTTTAAGGAGAGGTGCTTGTAAGCAGCTAGGGAGGTAAGGTGCTTGTCATTGAGGTGCTTAGTTGCAAGAAAATTAGTTAAAATGGGTCATTTTGCAAGGGTTTTGTATTTCGGGTTCACTAGGGCTCATTTAGGGTTTTTAAGCTTGGATTTCTTGTATACTTGATTAGGAATGATAGGTTACTGATCCTAAGACTTATATTAAGGATTATAATCATAATTAGGGCACAATTAGGGTTTTCTAGTTTTATTTCTTGTACATTGTTGTTAATATGGTGAAATGCTGATGTAAAGTGATTGATAATGTTTTAATTTATGTTACAACTTATTTAAGTATTGGTTTAGGTTTATAATGGATAAAAATGAAGAAACGAGTCATGGTTCAGAAACTAGCTCGGTTTTAGGGTTTAGGGTTTTAAATTAGGGTTTTGAGTGCAAAAAGATGTATGAAAGCTTATGAATAGAATATTTAGGGTTTACACATTGTATATTGAGTGTAGTAGCTTGTACACAATGATTGGTTGAAGAAATAGAATGAAAACGGAGGTATTAAAGGCTATTTTAAGAGATCATGCTTTAATGACTTGTTACACTAGTTTTAATGACATTATTTGTTTTGAAGGATTTTATATACTTCAAATGAGATGTTTTTCGTACTTGTACATTTGCTTTAGTAGCTTTGTTCATTCACTTTAGATGTTATCCTTCTGGAATTAGGGTTTAAAGGGCATATGATCAACGGTTTAAAGCCGTTTTAACGCTTGCGAATGGGACATTATAGGAATAATTGTACTTTGTAATGTAAATTTGTTATTAGGATAATTTTATTACTGACTTGATATATTATGATGATTGCTTGAATATATGAAGATAGATTACCATTTGTAGGGTTGCCTGGCCCTTTGAATTTAGCACTTTTTGCAAAGAATTGTTGCACATTGAGATATTGGCAAAGTAAGTAATATAATGTAATAAAGCGAAAAATTTCCCTAAAAAAGGTGAGTTCATATATAACTGATAGATTGTACATCATCTAACTTAATAGATGGATATTTACATTTATGAAAATTGTGTGTTGTTTATACTGATGCATCCAACTGTCAATTAGCCTTGTCTTCTTTTTGTGGATTGACCTTGCACATAAAAATAAGAAATTAGTTTCCTTTGGATACCAAGCATCTTGACTTGGATTGCCCTTGTGCATCAACATAATTATGCCTCTTCAAAGTAATTGATGCACTATTAAGTTTGGTAGGTCTCCAAACCCAACATGCTAAGGCCTTAATGGTATGATCGCCTTCCAAGGAATTCCATTCACTCTTTCAATGATATGATGAGGAAATTTCTCTCAAAATATTTTCCTACTTCCATGGTGACTAAGTTAAGGAACGAGATCACGAAATTTGAGCAAAAACCGCACGAATCGTTATTCGAGGCATGGGAGAGTTATAAATTGTCCATTGATCGGTGTCCTAACCATAACATGCTTTTGGTTACACAAATTGATATGTTTTACAATGGTTTGACATTAAGTCATCGGGACACCATCAATGCTGCAGCGAGAGGAACTTTTATGCAAAAGACACCGGAAGAATGTTACGAATTGATCGAGAACATGACCGCTTACCCCAACCATTGGGACACTTCCGCAACTCAAGACGAGACGTCTAGAAATATCTCTTCTACTACTACTACCGAGAGTCCCGAAGTCATTCAACAATTAGAAATGATGAATAAGAATTTTGTAGAGATGATGAGACAAATACAAATGGTCAAAACTAATGATACGAAATGTGAGACTTGTGGGGGTCCTCATTCTTTTACCGAGTGCCCAGCCGTCGGTGGCTACACTCAAGAAGCCGCTTATGCTACTACGGGTAACTATAATTCGGGGGGTAATTCCTACCAACCGCAAGGTGACCGTAATTTGCTAAGCTATCGCTTGAATAATTACCTCAGACCACCCGGTTTCAATCAACCAAATGTGCAAAATAATCAAAACCGATACAATCAAAATCAAAATCAAGGGAATTATCAAGCTTCGAACAATCATGGGAGAGGGCAAAATTTTAATCAAGGAAACAACAACTATCAAGCCCCGAATCTTCAAGCCCCGAATTATCAAGCTCAAGTTGTACCTTCGAACTAGTTAACAAGCTACATGAAGAGTAATGAAGCTATTTTGAGAGACAAGCGAACTCAAATGACGAACATGAAAACGGAATTACGAAATGAGTTCAAATCTTCTCTCGATTCAAGAACCAACAAGATAGAGAATCAAAACAATCAAATGATGACTCGGAACAACGAGCTTAAGAACATGATGGCAAATTTCTTTCAAATGCAACACCAAAATCAAAATCAAAGTACCTCGGGTTCGGGATCACTTCCTAGTAACACTGTTGCTAACCCGAGAGGTGAGTTGAAAGCCATCACCACCCGAAGTGGTGTTTCTTATGATGGACCTTCCGTTCTAATTTCACCTCCATTCATTAATCCAGAGGAGAATGAACGAGAAGAGGAGACGTTAACGGACTGGTATACGGTGATTTTACCATTAAGGTTCCATCTCCTCTTATCTAAAAATCTCAAAAATCTTAAAATCAAAAATCTCATGAGATGCCCCAAAGGGATCCTTAACACCCTAATATCCCTTATCCTTCAAGAATAAACAAGGAAAAATAGCAAGCAGAAAGATAAGATACAAATTCATAAGTTTTGGAAAATGTTTAAACAACTTCACATCAATATCACTCTTGCTGATGCATTAATTCTAATTCCAAAATACCAGAAAATGCTTAAAGAACTTCTTTCCAATAAGGAGAAACTTGTAGAACTGGCAAATACTCCCCTTAGTGAAAACTGTTCAGCAGTTATCCTCAAGAAGTTACCCAAGAAACTTGGTGACCCTGGAAAATTTCTTATACCATGTAGTTTTAGTGAGCTCAAGTGTCAGGTCTTAGCTGATTTAGGTGCTAGTATTAACTTGATGCCTAATAAAATATACAATATAATACCACAAGAGCAATTAAGAAAATTCAGTAAGGAAAATTCACTCTTAAAAGATATATATAATATATAATACGTATATTTAACCGGGAAGTATGATCACCCGGGTCGTTTCCCCAACGACTTGTGAAATTGAAACCACTTTTTTGTTCGGATTATGATTTGAATGAGAGAAAAGATATTTTTGATTATCTATAACTACTAAATAAAGCAACAATTAGAATGAACAATTAAAAGCAATTAAACACTTAGATAATTAACGGGAAACAAATAAAACGCGACAATTAAGCAAATAAGACAAAATTAAACTTTAAAATTGCAAACTAAATTTCTAAACCTAAAGTAGGACAAAAGAAATTTTTAGGAAAAAGAAAAACATTTTTTTGATTATTTTTGAATTTATTATGAATTAAAAACTATTTTAATCTAATTAATTCCTAAAAAATAGCAAATTAAGTACAAAAAAATTAGAAAAATGATTTTTAAACTTAGAAAAGTCTAAAATAACATGAAAACTCAGGAAACTATTTTTAACTATTTTTAAAATTAAAATCCTATTTTTAAACTTAAAATTAAA